>OOFC01014305.1:0-11557 GCA_900323345.1 Pseudochromis fuscus
CGTCAGCAGCTCTGGCCAGGAGCCACTGGTCCGCGAGTACACCGTCTACAAGGATGGTGTGGCGGTCTACACCAAGACCACAAGCTCCTCGGGCGACCTCCTGTACCCGCTGCCCGAGGCCAGAGTTTCCAACAGCGGCAAATATAAGTGTGAAATAAAAATCGACGACATAGTGAGGACGAGCGATGCTAAAAAACTCACGGTGAAAGGTAGGTTGGTTTTTATGGTCGGTTACAGATGTGGTTTGAGGTCTATGTCTAAAAATGAATGAAGTTTGAACGGAGTTTGGTGGAGGAGATTATTCACTTTTTTCAGGCCTGAGACTGAATCATTTCTAAAACACTGACTTTCCAGGTTTGTCAAACCCAATTCTCCACCTTAACAAGGGTGTGGTCAGTGAAGGGGAGGAGATCACGGCCAGGTGTACGGCCCTCGGGGAGACGGGCTCCATCTTCTTTTACTTCTACGACAACTCCAAAGAGATCCACGAGGAGCGCGTCAACTCCAACCTGGCGGAGGCCAAGCTTCGCTTCAGCAGCGTCGGCATCCACAAAATCCACTGCGCCTACACCGTCCTGATAACACCAGACTCTTTCAAGTCCAAGGAAAGCAACACAGTCACTGTTTCGGTCAAAGGTCTGAAGCATTTTGGAAAATATCATTTATTGTCTTTCCTAAAATCAAAAAAATTTGTCAGGGTAAAAGCCAGGTCTCTGATAATGTCTGGAGCTGAGATCAATTTGAACAAATAAAGGCTGGACCCTCAGTAGAGGTCAGTAAATAATTGAAACACTGCGTGTAATAATATTTCACAATTAACATATTGGTAAATGGTGAATGGAGTACATTTATATAGTGCTTTCTTGACTTTAGCTAGGTCCCAAAGCGCTTTACAAAGCAACTCATTCACCCATTCATACATACATTCACGCAACAATGACTACAGAGCTGCCATGCTAGGCGCTAGCCACCATTGGGAGCAACTTAGGGTTCAGTGTCTTGCTCAAGGACTTTTTGGCATGAGGACAGGAGGAGCTGAGGATCAAACTCACAACCTTACGATTGAAAGGCGACCTGCTCTACCACCTGAGCCACAGCCACCCAATTAACGGCTGTGGGTCAGGTGCCATTATATGTAATACGTACGTAATGCGTTATTAACATAGTACGTACATGAGTTTAATGGGGAGGGAATAACCTCTCAATGACACAAGACTGGATCTTTAGCAAAGGTCAAACCCCAAAAACAGGCTGGAGTCAAATATTCCATAATTGGACTTTTATTTTGAAATGGTTAAAGGAAGAGTTGACTTTGATTTTACAGCATCATCCAGAAACCTTAATGTTTTGATACTGATCCTGATTCAAGCATCTGTTCAATACTTTCTCCATAGTGTTGATAACAGATGGACAAACAAAACAGTTGCTGAAAACAAGGCTGGTTGAATTACACAACAAAAGTGGACCTACAAATATTTCACAATAAAAACCCAGTTGAAAAATCAAGGGCTTTTATTTTGAAATGGTACTCAGCATGAAGTGCTGAGTTTGTATTAACAGCAGTAACATCGATCCAAACGAGGCTTTGTTCCGAAATCTGCCTCATTAACCAGATCCAACCAAGGAAACTAGAAATACAGGCCGGCCTCAGGTAGAGACTGGTCCCCTCTGCAGTCTAGTTAAATAAAGGCCCCGCCCACTATCTGACAGTGTATTGTCTCCACAGAGTTTCCTATCGTACCAGTTTTGGAGATTTCCCCTCGGTACAAGATCTACGAAGGCGACCAACTCAACATCTCGTGCAGCATCAACAACTCCCTGCACAGCTCTGAGAACATCCAGCTGTTCCTGAGTCAGGGCATCAAGCTCCTCAGCAGCAGCAGATCCAACAGAGTCAACCACAACATGGTCGCTCTGGCAAACGGTGGCGGGCTTACGTTCGAGTGCAGATTTGAGATGGGGGATATAGGGAAAGCCACCTCGAAGACGGTCCCAGTGACCGGTGAGTGAAAGGAAACATCACCTTTGTGGGATCCAGAGTCATAAGCGCCTCAGTGCAGATGGTGAGTTTTGGTGTGTTTTTGCGAATCTGTCCACAGAGCTGTTCTCAGCACCCACTCTCACCATGTCTCCTGCTGAAGTCTTCCAAAGGGATTCGATGAGGCTCACCTGCAGAAGTGAGAGCTTCGCCTCAGAAAGGCTCCAGAGGACGGAGCTCACCTACACTCTTTATCCACTCGAAAACCCACTCACACCCATGGGCACTGGAGTGTTTTCTGGCCAGGCTCTAAAGCACAATTTCAACTACACCTGTGCAGCTCGAGCCAAAGGCATCGAGAAACACAGTGAAACCCTGACTGTTCGCCCTAAAGGTAAGCTCACCTCATACCCTTTATAGATGCAAACTTTAAAGCACTTGTACAAACATGCCCCTCATCTTGTAAAGTGTCAGCTGTATCTAAAAGATGGACGTAGCCACACTTTGCACAGGTGTTTCTTGAAGCATAAAAGTTTGGCATTTGGAATTTTTTTGGAACCTCAAGTGACCATATCTGGACAAGAGGGAATAACTGGGGAAGACTAAGGGGGTGGAGCCTCCTGTAACAACACCCACCTGTCACTCAAAGATGCCATGCCCTTAATTTTGCTTAACGAGCCAGCATCTTGTGGCCATCAGTGGTATTGCATTTTTTTGCATTTGTGCATTAGGCTCATATGTGACACCTGGTGGCCATCTTTTGTACTGCTTCGTCCAGGGGTCTGCAATCCTGGTTCTTCAGAGCCATAATCCTGCGTGTTTTAGATGTTTCCCTCTTCCATCACCTGATTCAAATGACCTGCTCATCATCCAGCTCTGCAGAAGCCTGATAACGATCTTGGTCATTAGAATCAGGTGTGTTGGAAAAGGGAAACATCTAAAACATGCAGGATTGCAGCTCTCTAGGACCAGGGTTGCAGACCCCTGGCTTAGTCCATCAGGGTCATGGTGGCAGTAGGGTGATCTGGGAAGCCCAGACATCCCTGTCCTCCGCAAATTTATCCAGCCCATTCTGAGGGATCCCCAGCCACTCCCAAGCTAACTGCCTCGCCAAAAAAAATGTCGCCACCTGGATTTAACTAAGAAAATAGGTACGATCCTCCTATTGGATAATTACTGCATGGGCCATTATCGTTCAACTGATGCAACGAGTAGCTTCTCATTTCTTAAACAACCAAGTTGAAGACACATGAAGAAATGTGGTCCGGAAAATATCCTGATTGATTCATTGGCGATTATTTAAATGTTTGGTGAAATCAAATGGAATCAAATCCACAGTAGAATTCAGAGCTGTGTTTAATAGTGACAGTAAGAGTCTTTTCACATGTACAATGTGAAGGGAACTTAAAGGATCGGGTGTGAACACATGTGTAACCTTAAGAAAACCAGTCATCAGTAAGGCTAACTCAAAATAAAGGGTTTGGCGTGCGAGGCGGGATAAAGATCGGACTCCGGACCAATGGTAGGAGGTCATGTGGTCTGATGAGTCCAGGACCCCTGCAGCAGAAACTGGCTAACAGGATACCTGAAAACAGTTTCGAGGTCAGAATGCGAAAGGAAGTTTTTGACTCGAATGACTAAAATATTCTGAATTTGTAAAAAAAACAGTATGACACTACTCACTACATCACAGCCCTGATGGATTAAGTGCTACAGAAGATGGATAGATGGAGCGATTACACTACTTTACTATGGTGTTCATCGAATTACTTGCGAGGTTGGTCTTCTAGCACCATCCCTCACACTCAGTCGTCTACTGTGTTTTTACTTTTCTGTTTCTCCCCTTCAGTTCCTGTCTCCACCCCAAAGATCTCTGTTTATGGCAAGGCGATCCTCGGACAGTCTGCCCACATCCTCTGTCAGTCGGACAACGGCAGCCTGCCGATCAACTACACCCTGCTGAGGGAATACCAGGAGCTGGAAACCACCAGCGTCCAGTGGCCCTCTCAGAAAGCTCTGTTCACGGTCACCATCAACGGGACTGAGGAAATAGGCAAGTACATGTGTGAGGCGAGGAACAGAAGAGGACAGCAGGAAGGTCCACTCAGCAAACGGCTCAATGCAACTGTTGTCGGTAAATATTCAAATCATATTCACATCATTTCATTAATGCAAAAAAACATTTCTCACCTTTTAGTATAATTTTTAAGAAGAGTTGATGTGTCTCCACTAATTGTTAAACTATTGCCAGCAAGTGGTTAGCTTAGCTTAGCATGCAGACTGCAGTCAGGGGGAAACAGCTAGCCTAGCTCTGTACAATTCATATACTGTGTATAGCATGGAGGAAGCTAATATGAAGCAAGGAATTTGGTGATCGAAAGTCAACATGTTTTTCTCTGAACCAGAAGTGACCATATTTGGATATGAAGGGAGGAGTGACCCTTGAACCCAAGGACACTGTCCAATGTACATGAGACTTGACTTCAGTACCGTCTCTTTGGAGACCAGAGCTGTCAATCAAACTAACCACACCCACTAAATCGTCCCCTTCTCTCAGTTTAATATCTTCTTAATGATGAAATGATTTTCAGATGTTCCACCTGTCAATCAGACTAACCCCGCCCCTAACTCCTCCCACCAGATCACTGAGAAGAAGAGTTGACTTTATCTAATGACATCAGAAAGACTTGTGGTGAAAATGTATTGACTGAATATTTCAGGATTGAAAATGAGGATTTCTGAATTGAAGTCAGTTGGATTGCTTCGTCCATTTCTATAAACAGAGACGAGTGAAAGCAAGAAATCTCCCACAGTGTAACAGCTATAATACTGAAGTGTTTTTATTGATTGGTTGAATGATGTATGTTTGCCAAACTAGGTGCTCCCCTCTGTGTTTTTGCCTTCATGCTAAGCTAAGCTAACCAGCAGCTGTACCGACACATCTACTCACACAGTAAAAATCTTGTGGGCTTAGTGAGAAAAGTGTTGAACTGTTCCTTTACAGAAAGTGTTTCTCACCTCTTTGCCTCCACACTTTCCTCCCTCAGTGCCTCTGAGCCAGGCGACTCTGACCGTCCTCCCCGACCTATCAGACATCTCTGAAGGAGATGACCTCTACCTCATTTGCGCTGCAGAAGGCTCGCCGCCGGTCACCTTTAAGTGGTTCCTGGTCGGCAGCAAGTACCCGCTGAACATCACCACCTCCGACAAGAACCACAAGGCCTTGGTGGTCCCCATGCTGACCAAAGGGCACAGCGGCTCGTACTACTGCGAGGCCATCAACCCCGCCAACCACGTCGTCCAGAGTGGGAAGGTCACCATAGAGGGTGAGACTCCACCTGCTCCAGACGAGCTGCTCTGGGATTCACCATGACGACCTCTGACCTCCTAGCAAGAAGTCTAAAAACAGTGTGTGGCTGGACTCAAAAGCATAGATACATCATGAGAACTGGAGAATCAAAGATGGCCGCCACTTAATTGCCCTCCAGACAAAATATTTCTGGCTTCAGGATTTGTTTGTGTGTTGTACGACCCACGGACTTGACTTTACAAACAAACTAATTCATACAAAAAATTCTCTGGGAAAGTACAAAACCTCAGTGGATTAAAAAAAATCTTACTGCAATGAGTAACAGTCGCCCTGTTAGCAAATCACAGTTTTCCAGACTTGCGATGTGTCGGTGAAATCTGTTGGAGAAAAGCTGTTTGAGCTGCTGTGACCAACTGGACAATGGACATTTTTACCCTTTAAAACCAAATGTGTTGCTAGCGGAGCGTTAGTGTATTAGCATCCCAATATTTAGTAATCAGCTGGAATTACAAAGGACATCTGAGGGTGATGGGAATCTCGTTAGCTCCTCGGGTGTTAACTTATGACCTGAGGTGAAATTTAAGGGTTCACCACAGTTTTTATAGTTAGTTCCCGAAGTGGCTGCCGAATTTCTTTCCGATCTTTTTGATGGTTGTTCAGATATTTTGCTCTGGACCATCGACTGTTTATAGAATAAATGAAGCAAGTGTGACGTCACCCATTTGTTTGTGGACTCCCACTTTGAAGCCAAGAGATCAGCGTTTGGATATCGCCATGTTGGTTGTTTGGAGCCAGAAGTGACCATATTTGGATATGACAGAAGGTGGAGGCGGGTCTAACCCTTGAACCTGAGGACACCGCCCAATATTTATGAGGCAGGACTTCAGGCTTGTCCAACCAGCTCACCACACACCTAAATATTCCTCTTTTTGAAGCCTAATGCCTACTTATTATTATTATTATTATTTTTAGATGACCACCAGATCACAGATAACAAGATTTCACTTTATCTAATGGCATCAGATTGACTTGTGGAAAAAATATTGGGTTTGAAAATTTTGGAGTTTTTTGGAGCCAGCCTCCAGTGGCCGTCAGGTGTATTGCACTTTCATTTTTTGAGCTCCAGTTGCTTCATCCATTTCTAAATACAGTCTATGGTCTGGACAAAAGTGGTGAACCTACACCTACAGACCACCATGCCCATCCCTGGAGCCATGAGTCCAGGAAGGCTCATAATTTAAAGTGAGAGGGAGTATTGAGGTTTGACCTTATTCTCCCACCCTGTTGTTAATCTGCCGCTTTCTCTGCGTCCCTTTGCTTGTCGCTGACCTTCCCTCTCCTCCTGTCCCTCCACAGTTCGCATGGCGTTGTGGAAGAAGGCGGTGATCGGCGGCATCGTCCTGCTGGTGGTGTCGGTGCTGCTGCTGGTGGCGTGCGTGCTGTACTTCAGATCCAAGAGAGGTAGAGAGACCTACAGTCCTCCAGCAAGTCAGGCCTCTTATATCTGACTATGTATGAAAGCCACGCCCTCCTCCACCTCCTCCCCTCTGCTCCTCTCATCTCTCCTTTCTTATTGTAGGTAAAAGGGAAGCAGCTGCTGAATTGTCAGTGTGAGTTGGCTACTTGCTTCTTCTGAATGTGACAGATGTTGTAGAAGTTATTGACAGCGTATTGAGCTGCTGCCATGGCTCGGGGTCTGGTGGCTGTTATTTACAGACTTTAAAGAACTATACAGGTGGTTTTGCAGGTTTAAAAGTCCATTAGTTTCATTCATACTGTGAACCTGATGTAAAGGTGTAAACCCTCAGAGTCTTCAAACTTTCTCGAGAAAAGAGAAAACTGTGAAACCCAAACTTTTAAAGTCTTTAGGACGTTAGGATACAAGACCATGAAACTACAGTGGAGTATTTGACCACTAGAAGTGCTGTGGAGCAGTTTTTTTTATACGTAGCGGTGCCGCAGCAAAATGAACAAAAGACGAAGAGTAAACTCGGTTGTAAACAACTACACAGACTTTAAAGTTGCACTGAAATATCATCTGCAGAAGATCCAACTTCTGTAGCAAAACCAGGATATGTAGGCGGGACTAAACATTTGGAGCAATTTGATTGGACCACTGAAACACAACCAAACACCATAGCTAGCTAGCTAACGTTATGAGATAATCCTCATACTAATGTTACTAGATAGCATTAGTCCCTTATTCTTTACCAAATCTGTTGGTCTATGGACCATTTTAGCCTCTTTTTTAAAAACAGACCAAAAAGCCGGCTAAAGAATAAAGGGAGGATTTTTAAAAAGCAAGAAAAAAAGGTATTTTTCTTAAAACAAACAAACAAACACAATCTATATAAAAAGTGAAATTTGCACAAACCAAAAACTAGAAATAAAAACCTTTGTTGCTCTTTGTCTAAATTTAGTAATAAACAATGGTTTACTGACACATTGTAACTTTAAACAGTGGTTACTAAATAACCTACGTTACTATGTTACCAATAATTCTGTTCCAACAAAATACTGATTACTACTACGGATACTATTGGTTCAAATTACTCTGGGCGAGATGATGAAAGTTACATGATTATGTGATTGAACTTTGAAGTAAAAATAAAAACAAACACAATCTTTGTCATTTTCTTGGTATCATTCAGTTAGTAACATCATTAAGTAAGCGAACAAATACGATTTTGATCTCAGGTTCAACAGTAACATGCAAAGCCACCTGTATAAGTGCATTAGCATCCATCTGGATAATTTTTCTGGTGTCTAGTTTTTCTACTTGATTCCACTGTTGAGTTGAGCTGACGTTATTTTCACCATTTCTCAGAAAGCCTTCGAGCCCTAAATCAGATGAGTCTTTAACAGTGAATCTAACCCACGACACAGAGGTTTATAACACAGCCACAGGTAGCCTGGTTTTTACTATTCTCCTGTGTGTGCATCACTAACAGGCCTCATCAGTCATGACCTCATCACCCAGTCATCACCACTCACCTCAACAGTCTGAATGTGTTTTCATATCATACACTGTTATAGAAATGAACGAAGCAAGTGTGACATCACCCGCTGGTTTCTGGACTTTTATTCTGAAGCCAGGAGTTTGGTATTTGAATGTTGTTGGTTATTTGGAGCCTGAAGTGACCATATTTGGATATAAAGGGAGGAGTCAAGGAGACTCGACTTCAGCGCTGCTCTCTTTGGAGACCAGAGCTGTCGATCAAACTAACCCCGCCCTCTTCTCAGCCTAATATCTCTTTAATGATAAAGTGATTTGCAGATGGACCACCTGTCAATCAGACTAACCCCGCCCCCTAGCTCCTCCCACCAGATCACTGAGAAGAAGAGTTGACTTTATCTGATGACATCAGACTTGCGGAAAATGTATTGATTGAATATCTCATTTTTGAAAACGACCATTTTTGGATTGAAGTCAGTTGGAGCCAGCATCCACACACACAAAAATGTGGTTGTTTTAACCCTGAACTGTGTAAATATTGGAATAAAAATGGCGATTTTTCCCAACATTTTATTGTTTTAACCAACACCGTCGGGAGTCTTGCTTTGTCCATCTCTACATACAGTCTGTGTTTCATTCTTACCCCAACGATCCATGTTGTAATGTGCATGCAGGAGTCCCACTACGGTGAACTGCTACCTCCTGATTTCCAGTAGCACATTTCCTGCTAATGTTAATGTGCATGCACACCGTGTGTATGTTTGACTTTTATGTTTTGCATGTAATTTGTGTTTGTGTGTCAGCGTCCTTCACAGAGGAAGGAAAAGTAGGATGTTTGTCAGAATACTGGAAGTAAACACTCGGAGGTCCAACGCAGTGTTTACGTAGACTGATCATCATTCACTGTTGCAAACTGCTTAGAGCGCCCATTATCATCTTCTTCCAGACGCAGCGGCGTTCTATGATGGCAAGGAGGGGAGAGTGACCAATGGGACGCAGGATAGCATGGCGTCGCTACCTGCTGACATCAGCAACAGGAGCAGCTACAGTATCCCAGCCACAGTGTAGAGACGTTAATGCAATTTCTTTGTTACGTACTTTTGAGAGAAAAGAAGCTGAAAGAGAGGACGTCCTGAGAGGAGGGATCCTGTTTGTGATGCTGACTGTTGTAGGATTTGGACCACACACTGTTTATAGAAATGGACAAAGCTAACGTGACATCACCCGGTGGTCTGTGGACTAAGAGATCAGCATTTGAATGTGGCCATGTTGGTTGTTTGGAGCCAGAAGTGACCATATTTGGAAATAAAGGGAGGAGTGAGGAGGAGGGTCTGACCTTTGACCCTGAGGACACACTCCAGTGTGTAGATGACTGGACCTCAGCACCAGTCTCACTGAAGACCAGACCTGTCAATCAAACTAACCACGCCCCTAAGTCTTCCTCTTCTTGAAGCCTGATATCTCCTTAATGATGAAGTGATTTTCAGATGGACCACCAGAACTGTCCACTGGAGACGTCTTCCATTGACTTCTATTCAAACTCAAAACAAATATCTGTCATTAATCATTCATTATCATTTTTCATTGGTCAAAACATTAATTTCTAACAAGTAGAAATGTTCATTGCAGATTTCTGTTACTTAATTTCTGTAACTTAACCTTTTACCATTGACTTCTTCTCAATCTTTGTTAGTTTTACCATTTAAATAAAATGTTTTTATTAATTTATTACACATAGAAATATACGTTGTACATTACAATTTGCATCTGATTAACTTTTACCATTGACTTCTATTTAAACTCAACAACAGATATTAATTACTGGTAGATATTTGTAACCTAAGTACTACTTTCACCATTGACTTCTATTCAGACTCTGTCACAGTTACCTATCATGTAATTAAAATGATTATGACTTCATCTAATGACATCAGAAATTATTGACTGAATATTTCAGGATTGAAAATGAGGATTTTTGAGTTGAAGTCAGTTGGAGTCAGAGTTTTTTGGAGCCAGCCTCTAGTGGCTGTTGGTGGTATTACACCTTTTCGCCTCAGTTTTGAGTCTGGCTTGCTTCGTCCATTTCTTTATACAGTCTGTGATCTGGACTGTTTCCATGACCACATATAAACCAGGACCCACTGCTCCCTCTCCCCTCCTCACAGCCTCTGATTGTAACATGACCTCCTTTGGCCTCTGTTCACCATACGATTGCATGCCCTTCATTGTTGTACTGCTCTGTGTGTGATGCATGTGTTAAAATGGGCCCTGGTGACAGATTAATTTGTATATACATTTTACCACCATCACTGGAAATGTGTGTATATATTTTTGGTTGACTGAGTGGAAGAGAGAGATGTAGAATAAAGACACTGGTTTTATTTAGAGGTGTGTCAGTACCATTTATTATTGAGACCCTCATCTTTACTATTATTATCATTATTATTATCATCATTATTACACTACTTCTGATTTCTTCCATACGTTTTTCTGATGTATCTACTTCCACATCCAATAATCAAATGTTCAGCTCTTTCAGGACATTTATGCTTGGATTCTACTTTTTTCTACTTCTGATTTTCTTCTCATTTTGAATAATTTTCACTATAGAAGTGAATGGACCAAATCTTCAGCTAACTCTGTCCTTCCTCATACTTCACGTGGATTTTCTCATTTTTCTACTTTATGTTTTTACTAGATCTACTTTTATACAATTTCTACTTTTCTACGTCAACTTTTTCTACTTCTTCAACTCAACTATATCTAGTTTTTTGTTTTCCCCTTTCTACTTTTTCTAATTCTATTATTTCTACTTCTACTTTTTCAACATCCTCAACTATTTTGTCACCTTCCACTATTTCTACTTCACCAGCAATTTGTTACTTTTCTGCTGTTTCTAATTCTACTTTTTCTACTTTTTCTTCTACTTTTTCAACTATTTCTACTTCTACTGTTTCTACTTTTAGACTTCTACTTGTACTTTTATTTCTCCTTTTTAAGCGTTTTTCAGCATTATTTCAGCCTCACACACATTTTCTTCAGTAAATGTCATTTCTACTTCATTTTAATTGTCTTCAACAACAGTTTGTCAGTCCTGGTGCAGTGTTGTGTGTTTGTGCTGAGCGGTGCAGGTCTGTCCAGAACAAGAAAACCAATATAACATGAAGCCGATTCATTTCCTTAAAAAAGGAGAGCATGCACCGAGACTTCCTTGAAAAGTTACAATAGAACAATGGAGTCCGCGAGAGACTTCCTCAGCTGGCACAGCTCGCCGGTGGGGGTCGGCGCTGATAAAACTCGGTGGCGTTGGGGA
>OOFC01014305.1:11577-21985 GCA_900323345.1 Pseudochromis fuscus
GGGCTTATTTTGTTTCAGACCAGGCAAGTTTTGAATGCATGCAGCAGGTGGAGGAAATTAATCACATGAGCCTCGGGTCGGGCTGCGTGTGAGATTACATTACCAACTGGGAAGTTGTTTTTGCCAGGACTCAGTGTGCAGACGTTTGCTGTGAATTAACAACCTATTGTGCACGAGGCAGCGGAGGATTTCTGTGTGGACCAGACCAGGATCTGATTTTGTTTGAAGAGCAGTAAAGCTGACTCGAGGAGGAAAAGTTTCCCCCATTGTTACTTTTAGGACAGAAAATGTAACTTATGCAAGAAAAAAAAATACATTACAATTAAAGCAATACATTTATATCCTGATACATTGAGTTTACACCTGTGGTATAAAATGTATAAATATGTTGTTTTGTGATTGATGCCACTCTCATACTTTTCTGTAAAGCATACAAGCAGCAGACACATACACTTTATAATAAACTTCTGTGATTTTAAACAATTAAATCTGAAGGTGTTACAGACACTTATCAAATATAATTTCCAAGATCAAACCTTTTCTTACATATTAATGGTTAAAGTAAAGTTAATATATTGTCATTTTAGTTGTACAGAGCTTTTCTTTGGAGTTTAATGTCTGACAACATGTAAATCTTCCCTTTGCTGAACCTACATTACTTCACCTGATGTTGGCCTCAGGAGCTTCTACATTGTAACAGTAACATTGATCTTCACTAAAGAGCTTTGAACTACAAGGAAACATTGGCGTCCATGTTGCTGTCGCCTAGCAGCAGTGATTTCATGAGTTACGGGTGATGTTACCAATTGACCACTATTACTAATGGATGTTGATGTTGCTTTAACTTGACTTCACCTGGATATCAGGTGACGTAATGTTTCATTTTACTGCTAATTACTTATTGAGGTATGTCTCTATATTCTTTATTGCAACTTATTTAAAGTTCGGGTTTGGCCGCCGCCCTGTGACCTGACGTCTGTTTGTTTGTCTTTACAGTGAAAGTGGGCGGGGCTGCAGTCAGCGTGTGGAGCGACCGGAAACCTGAAGCAGGTGAGGCGGGCTGTAGCGACCTGTTAAAGATAACTGTGTTATTTAGCACAGTGGTCCCCAACCACCGGGCCGGGGCTCGGTACCGGTCTGTGAGCCATTTGTTACCGGACAGAAAGAACAAATAATTGATATAATTTCCGTTGTATTGATTTTATTAGAGTCTGAAAGACGTTTTATTTTGAAAAACAACCGGATTCGACGTCTCGGTCACGTGATCAGATATCCAAAACATAAGTCCGCAAACTAGCGAAAATGAGTTAAAAAACAAACGTATTTGGAGAGCTTCTTTACAAAGCGGAAACATTCATTTTTTATGCCGGTCGTGTTATTTTAGTTTTGCTGTATTTATCTGCCACTCCTTCAAGGCCGGTCCGTGAAAATAATGCCGACATTAAACTGGACCGTGGTGCCCAACAGGTTGGTGACCCCTGATTTAGCAGACAGCGCAGTGTAGTGGTAAACACTAAAACATTTGATTTTTACCCAGAACTGGGTGAATATTGAGCTGCTACAAACTGGATCGAGGTCTGTTTTGTATTGACCCCACATTTTAAAGCTTTTATTGAACATTTTTGATGTTTTTACTCAGTATTTAATTGTGTTTCTCCAACATTTTATTGGTTTTATTAGACATTTTGTTAGTTTTATCCAACATTTAATTATTTTTACATCCATCTTAGTGAGTTAAAATAACCCAGCACGTAGTTAGTTCAATATTCAAAACAACCCAGAGCCCAGTTTTTGGGATTTACAGTCCTACGTTTACAATGAAAGTAAAGACAAGAATATAATATTTTTATAAGTCTTCTGGTTGAAAGCTCTGGACAAGGCTTGTAAGTGATCAACCGTCTCTAATGTGAACTAATGTCCAGGGTTTAGTTTGTTGACGGGTTGTTGTTGGTGCAGAGAATGAAGAGGACAGCAGCGTGGTGTCCAACGAGCCCGATGTGGAGTACACGGAGGTGGTCCATCCTCGCTCAGCAGATCCTGCCAGAGGTGAATCATTGACAAGCCAAAAAGAAAATGTTAAATAAATAATAGCATCGCTGTCCTTCTTCTCTTGTAGTTTTTAACCTCTCGCCTCCTGATCCAAACCTCCTGGCTGAAACTCTGCTTTACCCACATTCCTTTAAAGTTGATAAGACAGGCCCACGCTTCCTGGGAGGGGCCTAATTACCCATAATTAATACATCTCCAGGTTGCTGTAACTGCTGGGATTCCCAGAAGCACTGCAGACCTTATAAACAGGAAGGGTTGAGCTAATTACCAGGCTGCTCCTCTGATACCGGCCACTTCTTTCTTTACGGTTGTGCACTGACGGTCCCATCGGGCCATCGAAGGCCGGTACAGAATGTGACAAAACCGCATTATTTTGAGGTTTCTGTTAACGAGCTGATCTGACAGACGCTATCTGCTGAAGTTTCTCTTTTGAAGTTTGAAACATGCTAATGTGTTGTTTTTCACATCCACAGCTCCACTGAGAAAAGGCACCGACACAGTTTACAGCGAGCTCCAGAACTCTCCACATGGTGAGTTCAACGTCTTCACACTGCACTGGTCAATATGTTCTAGTGAGAACAGTTAACTCTGCTCAACTGCTGAAGCAACAACCATCCACAGTTATCACCAGTAGGGATGGGTATCGTTAGGATTTTTATGAATCTGATTCTCATTTCGGTTCTGCTTATTGATTCCGGTTCCTAACGATTCCTTATTTCGATTCCAAAAACAGGAAACCAAATGTATATTTAACATATTAATTTCCCAGACGTGTTGCATTTTCCACGTTGGCCGCTCTCTCTACTAAAATGAATCCTTTTTTTTACATTACCCCTTTTCCACTGAACAAGAACAGGTGCTAGTTTCGGGCTGGTGCTAGTCCTGGTGGTGAGTTGGTTCAGGTCCCGTTTCTCCTATGAACCGGTTTGCTTTTCCACGTCACGTAAAATGTTAGTACATCACTGCATAGGTAGCTGGTTCACAACAACCAGCCACTAGCAAGCTAGCCGCTGTTAACAAACTACTGTTACCCTGTTACTATCAGTCCATGAAAAAAAATGTTTTCTTCAGCGGATATTCTAGTTACAACATGATTGAGTTAACAGTGGAAAAGGGGAAACTTTCAACTGCGTTCCCTGGTCCATTTCCTGTTGCCATGTGGCGTCACGTGATGTGTTAGCTACGTAACAGACAGGTCCTGGCAGATATCTAAAGTCCGTTTGCAGCCGTTGTGTAAAATGAGCGCATCTAAGACCCGATAAGCAGAACTGAAATTATATATTTTTTTATGGGTACCCGGTACTCACTAGATTTAATTCGGTTCCTGCTTGGAACCGAATTTCAGTACCCAACCCTAATCACCAGTTATATTCTGCCAAGCATGTGCGCATCTTTCAGCTCGTCGTTTTGGTTTAATCTGCACAGTTTGGTTCAGTCCCACTGTTCCCATCAGGAGCCACAGTATCAGATATCCATGGACTGTTGATAGGAATGGACGATGTGACCAGGGCTCAAAACGATGCAGAAGTGCAAAAAAAGTGTAATACCACCGACGGCCACTAGATGCTGGCCCCAAAAAACTCGGGATCCAATGGACTTCAACCCAAAAATCAGTCAAAAGTCTCTTCCACAAGTCCTTCTGATGTAATTAGATGAAGTCCACAAACCAACGGGTGACATCGCATTAGCTTTGTCCGTTCTGTTTACAGTCTGTGAGCACAGATGTCGTCTCTTTAAGAGTTGGGAGAAATCTAAATGTGGTGGTCAGATTGTTCCTGCAAATAGTGTTCAGGAGAAGAGGGTTCATACGGACGCTCCCCTCTGATGGTGATTGGATTTCACAGTTTTTCCTCCTAATGTTATAAAATGTCAACAACCTCATGTTTTTATTGTGCCTCAGCATTTTGCTACATGACTTTCGGGACCTGTTAGCTCAGTGAACTCTCAGCCGCTGAGATTTCCAAATGCCAAACATAACGTTCAGACTACCTGATGTGCTTTGAAGAGTATTTTGGCGTCCATGTTACCATCGCCTACCATAGCTTAAACAGTTTATAGAAAATCAACAAAGCTAGTGTGACGTCACCCAAAGCCAGGAGTTTGGTATTTGAACGTGGCCATGTTGGTTGTTTGGAGCCAGAAGTGACCATATTTGGATATGAAGGGAGGAGCGAGGAGGCGGGTCTAACTCTTGAACCTGAGGACACTGTCCAATGCAGACGAGACTGAAGTTCAGCTGTGAATGAGCCTCCAAACCACCTGTAAATCATTGGAGACCAGAGCTGTCAATCAGACTAACCCCGCCCCTAACTCCTCCCACCAGATCTCTGAGAAGAAGAGTTGACTTTATCTAATGACATCAGAATGACTTGTGGAAAAAATGAAATGACTGAATATTTCAGGATTGAAAATGAGGATTTTTGAATTGATGTCAGTTGGACCCAGCCTCTAGTGGCTGTTGGTGGTATTACACTTTTTTTAACTTAATCATTGGCTCCTCTTTCCAGCCTCAGTTGCTTTGTCTATTTTCTTTGTATGATCTATGTTCAGCAGACACATCAACTTCATGATCATGTCTGAACTTCTTATTCTGTGTTGCTGCCCCCAAGTGGTGAAAATCAGGTAGTGTGGCTTTAGAGACCTTATTAAAGACACTTCACCAGCGTAATCTCTGAGATGAAAACATACTTCTATTGGAAGGACAGTTTACTCAGGCAGCTCCAACCTGTGACCACTTCCTGTTGCTGCTGGTCGGAGCGTCCTGTCATTAGAGCGGCGGACGGTCAGACGCTGGACGTCTGTATCAGGCAGTCCATCACAGTCCTAATGTTTCCTGTTCAATGGCAACAAAGGAATCCTGAGTGTGTGAGAGAGGCATCTGAGGGGGGGAGGCGGGATACTGTAAATATCTGTGGAGATGACAGAGGCCGGACCTATTGGCCCAAACGAAGGCCTCTGCAGAGGCAGAGGAACCGGTGAGTCAGCAAGGTCGACCACGCCGTCACGGCTGCCAGACGACTAATGAATAAGTGTGAGGTCAGTGGAGAGCGAGCAGAGTGCACGCCCCGCCAGCAGCACACATCTGACCTGTGATGATGCTCTTTCCTACAGGTGCTGCCGACCATCACGACTACGTGAGTAATGATCTGCACACTGGTCTTCAGATTGGTGACGTCGCTCACACTGCACATACAGCTCATACTCTGTCTGAACACTGAGGTCATTCAGAGCTGTCTCTTAACCCACTGAGTCCATCAGGGTCACAGTGGGACTCAGAGAAGCACAGACGTCCTCGTTGTCCTCCAGCTCGTTCAGGGTCCACAGCTGAGACACAGATCAGATCTCTGCAGAAGATCCTGATTCAGGATTCAGACAACTTTATTTATTTCAGAAGGGCAATTTGTTTTCAGTCTACCAGTCACAGCAAAACACACACACACACACACACACACACACACACACACACACATGAAACGAAGGGTAAACAAACAAACAAACAGTTGTTTTAAACCCCAAAAATCTGCTTTTTTTACCAAGAACAAGGGGGGAAAAAAACACAAAATATTGTGTAAACCCCAAAAAATGTTTGGGAAAGTCAATAAACTGTTGAGTAAAATCAATAAAATGTTGGAAAAAATCATGAAAAAGTTTGTTTAGTTGTATTTTACAGTTTTGTGAAACTTGTTTTTGTCTGGTCCTGTGGACGTGGTGCATGTTAACAAGCAGTTTGGACAGATCTGATTTTCCTTCTGTAACTCCCATCTGTCCTCTCTGATGGACATCAGTCCCCTCTGATGTCCCCCATGTTAACACAGTGTGTGGGTCCTGGTGTGTCCCAGTCCCCTCTCATGTCCCCCATGTTAACACAGTGTGTGGGTCCTGGTGTGTCCCAGTCCCCTCTCATGTCCCCCATGTTAACACAGTGTGTGGGTCCTGGTGTGTCCCAGTCCCCTCTCATGTCCCCCATGTTAACACAGTGTGTGGGTCCTGGTGTGTCCCAGTCCCCTCTCATGTCCCCCATGTTAACACAGTGTGTGGGTCCTGGTGTGTCCCAGTCCCCTCTCATGTCCCCCATGTTAACACAGTGTGTGGGTCCTGGTGTGTCCCAGTCCTCTCTGATGTCCCCCATGTTAACACAGTGTGTGGGTCCTGGTGTGTCCCAGTCCTCTCTGATGTCCCCCATGTTAACACAGTGTGTGGGTCCTGGTGTGTCCCAGTCTGTCCTGGTCCAGGCTGAGTCTCTGCAGCTGATGATCCACGGCCACAGGGAAACGTCGTCACAGTTTCCAGACCAGGACAAAGGTTTCTGGGCCGTGGCTTCCTTCCCTATCAGCTGCTCCAATCAGAGCTGTGGTCCAGTTAAATGAGTCCATCTGAGCTGCTCACTGTCTCGGTGTGTCCCTACATGGTGCTCACGGCCCGAACGCTGGAATTTGAAATAATAAACTGCGGATGTGACTTCATGGTCTGACAGTGTCTGAGTCTTTCATCAGTGGATCTTCTGGATGACAGATTGTGGGCTGAGCTCAGGAAGCGCAGGATCCTCCTGTTGGTGTTTGTCTCAACCACAGATTAGTGCTGAAGTCTTCACGAAGACACATGAAAACACAACAATCAGATCTGAACCCATGTCGTCGGGGTTATTGTGTCACAAACAAGTGCTTTTAATCTTACAAACTTAAACATTCTGGGCTGTTTAAACTCAAATACTGGACTGATGACAAGCTGAGTTCATTTAACCCAGTACGATGGGTTGTTTTTATCCAACATTTTGTTGTTTTTACTCAACAATTTAAGGGTGTAAATCACTGTTTTATTATTTCGAGTAGGGGTGGGACTCGATAAAAAAAAAATTAATCAAATTAATTACAGGCTTGTAATTAATCTCAATTAATCGCATTTTAATCACGTAACAATATTGGCCCCAAAATGCATCTTTTTTTAAATGCAAGTGGTTTTTTGTGAATCAAATAATAGATACAGATATGAATATTGTAAACTCAGCTCTTTCAATGTCTGGAAAAATGCATGTAATTGCATTTCACTTCAAAACAGTATAAAAATAAACAGAACATATCCCAAGCCAGAGTTGAACAGATGTAAAGTTAAAGTACCATTTTAAGTACTTTAAATACTTTTTTCCGACCAGTATTGACTTTAAATGTTTCAAAACAAACAAAACAATCACCAGGAAGTGGAATTTCTTCTTCTGGTAAAACAACCAGAAATATAAATGGTCATGTGACAGGCTTAAATTG
Organism: Pseudochromis fuscus; assembly: GCA_900323345.1. Taxonomy (NCBI): domain Eukaryota; kingdom Metazoa; phylum Chordata; class Actinopteri; family Pseudochromidae; genus Pseudochromis; species Pseudochromis fuscus. The sequence continues at coordinate 18,885 of OOFC01014305.1, forward strand.
AACTTTCATCCTCCCTTTTGGTGGCCATTAGCCGAGCTCTGGCGTGTGCATCAGTCTGATCATGTATCAGGAAATTGTGAACTGCCAAATATTCTGCATTGTTTGAAATGTAAATGGCGATTAAATGCATTCATTGTTTTATTGTAATTAATCGTAATTAATTATAGGAGGAGTCCAACCCCTAATCTTTACCCAACTTCATTTTGTTTTAATCATAATTTTATTGGTTTTACTGAACATTTCACTTATTTTACTCAACATTTTATAGTTTTTCAGGGTATATTTACTGTTTTGAAATAGTTTTGAATTTCAGGCCTTGATGAAACCTTCATCTCTAACTGCTTTGCTTGTTGCTGTGTGTCAGCAGGGGTCAGTGGAGTACGCCGAGCTGAACGGAGAACAACCTGAGGTCCATCAGAGCCGTCCAGAGGTCAGCAGCTTCCCGGACCTGCCGGTGCCGGTGGATTCATGATCGGTGCCGTCGGCTCTCCGTCTGCCTCCTCTTCCCCATCACGTTTTATAACAACATTTTTTCATCTCTGCAAATTACTTCTGATTGAGAATTAGTTCTCAACCACTCAAATACCTGACAGCTCAATGAGATGTAAATATTTTTCTCTGTAATAAAAGCATGCCACACCTTCTTACTGTGTGTGGTGGAGTCATTTGGAGATTTTAAAACCACTGGAATAGGTGGAAAATGTAACAAATGTAACAAAACAAACTACATAAACCTTGATGCAGTGCATGTATTAGTTTGCATGTTTTCACCAGAAGGATTATTCAGTATAGCTGTTGATATGTTCAAGTAATACTGCAGTTTTCAGTGGTTAAAATGCTTCATACTGAAGTGTTGGAGGCTTCTGTGTCTCCATAACAAACACATGTTGTAAATACTGAACAGTATAATTTAACTCTAACTGCAGAACTTGTGGCAGTTTTGATGTGTTTATGTTAGATTTCAAAAAGAAAGCTAGAAATATATGACTAGTGAGTTACCTCGTACACCAGTGTGTGATCCATTAAATCCAGATCTATGGACTTGTGTTATCTTTAATTATCTCAGGTCGGTCATGGAAACAGCTGCAGGGTTTGTATCTCACTGTGACTGTGTCTAGTTTTATCATTTTGGAAATTTAACCAAAGTTTCCTTCAGTCTGCTGCTCTGTGTGCTGCATTTCTACACAGTGCTGTTCTGCAGCATTCACCACTAGAGGGCGCTACTGCATCAGTGAATACGGTGGTTCTCAACCTTTTTTCAGTGACGTCCCCACAGTGAAATATTTTTTTTAGCCAAGTACCCCTGAAAAAGCAATTTTGGTTGAAAGTAAAAGATAAAGAAAGATGTAAAACACAAGTGACTGATTTATTAAACTTTGTAACTAATGAACTTAAAACCAATAATTAGCAACTTAAAGTGCTGACAATTCCTCCTCCATCTCCCACAAATCCAGAATCTATGAATACTCTTTTCCAAAAAGGAAGAAAAAAAAACAGTTTTGAGTGGAAGGAGACTTTAAAGTTCGTCAGTATTGTGTTAAATTGCACTGAGCTCGCAGCAAACTAGTCTTTTTAAGCATAAAAAACGACAGTTGTCAAAGTTACAAATTGTAAACATTGCAGTGAACTTGCAATTTTGCATTGAACTGAATGTTTTTGCTGCTACATTTTAATGAGAAACCAGAGGATTTTGCATACTGGATACTGTTTTTAAAATGCATTAAAGAAAATCTGACGTACCCCCTGCAGGACTTTGAAGTACCTCCAGCGGTACATGTACCTCCATTTGAGAACCACTGAGTTAATATACACCAATAATTCTCCTTTCCTCACAGCCGTGTTTGTTGTTTGTTCACTACAGGGGTACAAACATGTTTTTATTTAAAGTTTAATATTTAAAGAAGCAGAAAAATGTTAATCAGTGAAAAGTATTCACACGATGTTTTACCCAAATATTTTTTGCGTCTATTAATTATTTCATTATTGTTCATGTTGATCCGCACAGATCTGGACTTGTTATATTTGTGGGTGCAGCTGTGTTGGATGTTTGTCTGTTTGTGACAGTGTTTTACTAAAGGACATTTTCTGCATTTCCTGCACTAACATGGTTCCTTTGGTCCTTCAGTGTTTGTTAGATAATTAGTCTAATGCTTGAACACATTATGATCCCACCTCAGTGTTGCTCCTCTGAGGTGTGTGTGATTCAAACTGCTCTTATCAACATTTTCATATCAGCAGTGGATGAATGTGTGTGCAGCTGTTTGCACCTCTGATTAATCCTGCACAGCACTGACCACAGACTGTAGAGTGACATCACCATGTTGGCTGTTTGGATCCAGAATTGACCATATTTGGTAATACTGGAAGGAGTGAGGAGGCGGGTCTGACCCTTGAACCTGAGGACACTGACCAATGTGGATGAGACTCGACTTCAGCGCTGCTCTCATTGGAGACCAGAGCTATAGATCAAACTAACCCCGCCCCTAACTCCTCCCACCAGATCTCTGAGAAGAAGAGGTGACTTTATCTGATGACATCAGAATGACTTGTGGAAAAAAAAAAGATTAATTGCAAAATGTTGGTTTTTGAGTAAAAAACACAAAATATTGGTAAAAACCAGAAAATGCTGGCTAAGGATAATAAAATATTATGTGAAAAAAACAAAATGTTGAGTAAAAATTTTAAAAAAGCCAGCTAAAAATAATAAAATATCTAATAAATACCACAAAATATTGATTAAACCAGTAATGAAATACTGGATAAAAACTATAAACTGTTTTGACCCAGTCCTGGGTTAAAACATTTGTTATTGTGCGAGTATTTTATTTTTCATTTCATTTATTTTTTGCATCGGCTTCACTTTAGAGACCTGTGGCTCTGTCTGTGTTTTATACACAGTCTCTGCTGTGGTGTCTCCACAGTGGACGTTATTTTCTGCACGTCTCACACGACGTCCACACACCTGTCACATCCCGACATGGTGTCAAATTAAAAGCCTCATGTTTCTTCTTTTCTACATATTCAGCTGATGTCACAGGAAGTGATGCGTTGTTTACCGCTGAAAACATCTTTGTGATGATGCATTAGAAGGCCCCCTCCTC
>OOFC01014306.1:0-13607 GCA_900323345.1 Pseudochromis fuscus
GACAGCTCGCAGCGCTCTCCTGGAGATGGAGAGAAATGAGGATTAATATTGTTTGTGACCAGCGGCATCACCTCAGTCCTGCCACCTGGGTATACACTGCAGCTGTCCTATATGTGCCATTATAGAAGAGAGACATCCTCCTCCTGATATCAGTGACTGTTTCAAACATACAGGACTGGATGAACAGTAAATATGACGTTGTTGACAAAATGTATCAGAGGAAATCCGACTTTAAATTATGAACACTGGTTCCTCTTCGACAGTGTCTGCAGCTTCAATCTCTCTGTTTCCTCTGTGTGACTCTCAGCATGACTCCCTCTCCTCCCTCTGGGAATAAGGCTGCAGTTTGTGCTGAATTCATATTCAGTGGAACAACACGACGGCTCAGAAGCACCGAGCTGGAAGTGTTTGTGCATTCAGACTCTGAAGCCGTCAAACGAAATGATTGCGGTTACTGCAGGATGTGGTGGCTCAGGATGATTACTTTCTGCTTTTTCACACCTTACTGACATTTGATGAGTTCATCTTTATGCTACCAGAAATTTAAAAAAAGCTGATGGTGCCCTGCCTACCCATCAGACAAACTACTGAAATCTGATTTGTAGAAATTCTCTAACATGTTCAACTATCACTGGATCACTGTGACACTGAAGAAGATCCTTCTGAATATGTTTTTTCTTATTATTTCTTAAACAAATCTATTCTGATGGTGTAAACAACAAAGGCTTCTTAACCTCTTCTTAAAGATCGATCAAAATGTTATGTATTTATTTCTCAATACATTGATTTAATAGTCTTTCAGCAATGTTAGAAAATTGTGAAAAATATCAAAGCAACAGTTCAAAACTCACATAGAAAACTGAGAAGCTGGTACTTGCAAATTGACTTAAATTATTAATAAATTAGTAATAATGAATGAAAATAAATGAATAATCATCTGTCAATTAGTAAAGTTATTAAATCAAAGACATTTTTCCTAGAAGGAATCACCAGCAATGTATGGAAATTCATACAGAGTTGATCCAGGAGGGCGAGATTCATTTTCATGGCAGACCAACACCATTCACACCTATAGGTAGTAGATGAATTATCAATCTAGCTGATCAACAGGGAAATAATTACCAGGAAAAAAATCCAATTACACAGTAATTACAGACATTTCTAAAGTAAAAACACCTATAACTTCACAGGTTCCAGCACAATGGAGGACTTCTTGGTGCCTTATCATAATAAACTGACCAGCTTTGGGTTGGGTCTTCACAATAGTTAACTGATTACCTGATTGATTAATCAATGATGATAATAATAAGATCCACTGAGCTGAGCGGTGAGGTGTGGAGTGAGACAAAGGACTAAAGATCACATCATAGGCCAAATAAGTGAGAATCGAACGGGGGTCGATGCGAAGGGAGGGAGCAGTGGGAGAGCGACAGACTGTACGTTGTGGCCCTGTGACTGAACCTCCATCCTCGTCGCCCCCCCGCGGCCCATCTCACATGTGCCGTTTGTCTGGATCGCTGGGATTGGGAGGCTGCTGCAGTTGCTGAGGCGCGACCGCTCGCTCTCCCATGCGTGAGCTGGAATTTGTGTCAAAGCCACTCAGTCAGCAGTGTGGAAGACTTCCGCTGTGTGCAGCACTACTGTAACACTGGCACACACACACACACACACACACACACACACACACACACACACACACACACACACACACAGCCCACATCTTCATCCAACACCACTGATACACAGGCCTTTTATTTACTCTCTGACTATTAATCACTCCATTCAGTCCACTGAAAGCAAGCTTCTTTGTTTTATTGCTGTTGTTGGGAAACGTCTATTCAGTCAAAGTAAATTGAAAAGCTCCTGGTTGAGACATCATGATAATGACTCTAAACATTTACTGATTTACCGAGATCATTTTTCAGAAGTCGGAGAATAAACTTTTAGCCACAGTTCACAAAGAGGCACACATGACTTTTTAAGTTGCTCCTAATGATGAGAAAGAATTGATCCTCTTAGTGAACCTGTTGCAGGTTGTGTCCCATGTTTAGCTGATTTATAGCTTCTTCTGACACATGTTGCTTCCTCTGTTTAGGTGGACCCTAATGGCTTATTGTGAACAGGTAAAACCCTCAATCTGTTATAACTGATGGTTGTACAAAGGTTTCTTCGATGTGCACACTGTGGCATTAAAAAAAATCTCAGTTTGTTCTGCTTCATAATATTTACATCAATGTGAAAGTACTGTGTGAAGCTTTAATACAACAGTGTAAAAATACTCTATTACAAGTAAAAGGCCCATATTTAAAATCTAAAAAAAGACATATTATCAGCTCAAAGTTATTTATTTATTTATTTTACATTCAAAAGCAACTACAAATGTAAGTACAGCCTGTTGAAGGAGGCGGAGTTAAAAGCTTTAAATATAGTTACTGTGAGTAGTTTAGTGATTTTAAAACTGGGGATTGGATCCTCTCAAAAAGTTTGAAAGTAAATGTTAAAGATTAACACAAATGCATATAATCTATTTATTATGACATACTGGATCATTTTACCTCTTTAACTCAATTGTTTCTATTCCTATTACAATAATGATTATATACATTATATTCATCTGAAAAGTAACTGTAGCTGTAAAACAAACATGTTACCTCTGAAATGTGGAAAAGTAGAAACATAAAGTAGCAAGGAATGTAAATAAAACAGTACAAATACCTAAATACTGAACTTAAGTATAGTAATTGGGTGAATAATGTCCACTGCTGTACTCTAACACACTGTTTTAACTTGACGCCTTCACAGAAATCTTTATAACATCACCACTCTCTGAGGTTGATGTCAAAAGTTACATCAGATGGTCTTTTTTCTCCTCTGTTCAGATTGCAGTGTAATAGCTGCTCTAACCTGTCTGAGCTGCCATGTTCTTACTGATGCCCGGTGATAACACACACTCCTCTGCTGACCATCGGGCTGTGAAGTAAAGCCTTTCTGTCACACTGCTGTCTGCCTGCTTATTAATTCAACAACTTGCCGTAGGCGCTAAAAGTACTCGTGTTTGTTTAGGCAGTCGTGGTGGTCAAACATCAACAAACAGGTGTACTAAATAAAATGACTGAGATGTTCTTTAATGTGGAAATAAAGCACATTCATGTGGATCTTTCTCTGTGTTGAGTCATTTCCCCCCGAGGGACGCCTCCACCACAGGTGCTCCCTGCGGCAGCTTTACGTTGCCAGGTGAGCAGCACATCGGGGTGGGGATTGGCTCACAGTCACAAATCCACAGAATGTCCCGATCAATAATTCAAACACGTCTCCTCTGCTCTATTTACGCCCCTCTATAGGTCCACACTCTTTGTTTGCTGCTGTATAAATCATTGAACAGCAAATCTGAGAGACACCTCGGAGATCCTGCTTTTATTTAGACAGGAGGTAACACTCTGCTCTTTAATCTTCGACTTCTGGTTCATGCATCTAAATATATATATATATGTCAATAATAATATGTTTTGGTGATAAAGTCTGTAGTAAGCATTTCTACTAATAATTGCACTTCAGCAGGAATAATAAAGGATACATTCACAAATAAGCAAACACCACTCTGCCACCATCAAACTGAATGAAAAGCTACTGAAATGGGACATAAATTAACATATTAACACCTCTCCCTACACATTAGCACAATTATTACTGTTTTTCTGTGATAATTTATGGATATGAACAAAATGGATTTGTCGTATTTAACTGCTCTTTCAGTTCATCACGAATCCCGGAGGACGTTCACACCGAGGGAGAAACAAACAAAACAAAATGGACCCATGAAAATAAAACGTGAGAAATAAGCTTATAATTGCGTGACTCTCTCAATAAACAACATCCAGATATTCAAACTCGCAGTACATGAAAATAACATTAAGCTGTACATCTATCGTCTCCTGTTCTCGTGCTTATCTCAGGCCAATAAGCAATAAAAGTTGCATATGCAGTGTATCGGTTTCTACGGCATGAATAAATAAAACCACATATGAAGTGTGGCTGTGCAAACTGTTCCTACAGGAGAGGGTTCCTCAGAGATCTTACAGAACAACGTGAGCTGCTAAGTAACAGAGGAGCGTCCTCTCCTCCTCCTCCTCAGTGAAGCAGAGTGGGCGGATCCCTCCAGTCGCACCAAAAACACTGAGCTCAGTGATGCTGCGAGCAGTTTGTACAAACACAGATCCCGCCTGCAGCAGGGAGGAGGTCAGTGTGAGGATATGCAAAGAGCTGCAGGGGAAGGATTATGGAAGTGAATAATGAGATAAGATGATCAATAAAACAACCGACACACGACCTCCAGTTGTATCTGCGATCAGATCTTCTCATCACATTACAGGTCGTCTGAAACCTGACAACCAAACACTTCCCACACCGTGAAGAACGACGTCAGCAAAACAAGCTGATATGTTTATGACACAAACACACTCTGGTGTCATCAGTACCCACCTCTCTCTTTCTTCTCTCTACTGTAAAAAAAAATACCTTAAAAGACTAGAAATATCCTCTTGAAACTGTTCATCTTTGATACAAGCATAACCACAGGATACAACTTTAACTTGTATGATGTATGATTATGAAATGAGCCTCAATATAACAACTTATGTGAACTCTGAACTGGAAACTTTTCAACCTCAGAATAAACAAATAAACAGAGACGGACTGAAATCAGCACTGACCTCATGGAGCATCAGGTGATCAATCCACAATAAATCAACTTTCTTCTTCAGTCACTGATCAAAGCATCCGTTGCATTGATTAATTAACAGCCAGTTAAGTGTTTAATGCCGCTGTGTGATTCCCAATGGGAGGTGTCAGGTGGTCTAATGGTTAAAGTAAATAACATTGTTCTCTCTGTGCTGCCTTTCTACACAGTCAACTCTCAAAATACATAAATAAATGTATAAAAATGCCACAGTGAGGTGCGCAGATGTTGTGTCTGAGAGCAGTAGTATGGGTTCGTGTTTTGGCTGGTGCCCTGAACTGGAGTATGTTATTAGCAGAGAATAAGCGAGGTTGGCACATCTCTCCATAACAACAGCATGCAAACACTCCCGTTTCAAAACAGTCCATGTGTCTGGCAACATTTTTGATTCATGCCGTCTCTCAGAGGCAAACTGTAGTGGCTTTCAGTGTTTGGCAGGTGTTGATTTCAGACACTAGTTTGAGGTGATTTGAAAGTGGAAGTGTGAACATTCACCAGATTTGGTTCCAAACCCACAAACACAGAGACGGAGGTCGGCAGTTAGCTGGTGAATGATCAACGCAAACACATGCAGGATGCTGACTACAGGTCACTTTCACACAGAGAGTGTTTGAGGAGATAATCATGTTTCCTGTTGTGTGATTTAAGAGAATCCTGTGCGAGAACTAAAGCAGGATAACATCTTGTTGTGCAGCATCTACAGAGTGACTCAGCCGAGCCAAAATCATTCACTCCGTGTATCTGACGAACAGAGAAGATGATGGCTGTTATATTTTTTTCATTTTCTTTCCTGCTACCATCTGGCAACGCCCACGGTCCAACACTTCCCCTGCACACACACACACACACACACACACACACACACACACACACACACACACACTGAGGCCCGCCAAAGTGAGGAGACTCAGCGCTCACTGAAGAAGAGCAGTGGGAGTTGTAGATCACAGGAAAATACATCAAATGAAACCTGCCTGAGTCACCTTGTTTGATCAGACGGTCTTACAGCGCGACTCAAACATCTTAAATCATCAACTCCAAACAGATTCAAATACGACTCTGCAGGACCAGCAGCATGTGAACCTCACCGACTGACGAAAATTAATGGAGCTGTGGACAGAAATACGCCCACTTCACCCACTCACGCACTCACTCTCCCTCTCTGCTGATTCACGTTAAAAGCACCTGCAGTTCGGCCCCGACACCCACGACTGTGCAAGAATATGTGAGTGCCACTCAACCCGGACTCCGGGCCCACACACTCAAATGCCGACACTATTTGAGGCTTTATAAACAGCTGTATAAATAGGTGAAAAAAGCTTTTCAATGTTTGATGAGGAACAATGGAGGCGATGCCATTACAGAGAGCTGAAAAACACCTGCTTCTGCTCTTTTTTTACCTGGAGGCTTTTACAGGCAGCACACACAACTTAGCTCTATGTGTTGAAGTAATCATCTTTAGCTGATTAGAAAATCTGATTTTACACAAGGAGAAAGGGAAGTGGTCCTCCACTGTGTCTGGTTTCTGCTATTTGATATGATGTAGTGTCAGAGTGCAAAGCTGCTCAACACCTGCATATGAAATGTAAACAATTCTGTAGAGAAATTACTCGAGTATCATCTCTACAGTAATCGAATAATAAATGTGAGACGGATATGTAACGTACGGATATAAAAAAATAATGTGTGACGTTTTATTCTGCCCACATATTACACGTTATGTCCTGTTCATAGATTTATAATATAGTAGTTTTAAGTTGATAGAAGCACATGTCAAGTTCAGCATCAGTACATAAACATATACTTTCTTATTAGCAATATAATGAAGCAGTTATAATACAACAATAAATAACAATCACAGATACCAAAGTTAAATGTAGCTTTATGTGTGAATTATTACACTTTAATTTATGTTATTTATTTCATAATATATTATTTTATATTATTCATTATAATTATTTATGAAGCACATTTTCTGTTGTAAATCTTTACTTTCTCCATTGATGAGCAATGAAATGTAAATGAAGGTTCTTTATGGGGTTTGAGTCTCTTTATGACCTGTTTCAACATTGAATGAATATATTTTAGCACTTTCTATATCATAAAATATGACTTCAAATATGTTATTGCATGTTGTCGGTCTATCATTCAGAGTTTAAAACACAGCTACAGCTCATCTTAAACTATAATTATTGACAAATGAATTAGTTATTACAAACATATACATGACTGAGTGTTGCTAACACTTTGTTTACGGCTTGGAGATGATAAACAGTCAGGAAAGAGTTTCCCTATAATCATAAACAAACCATCATGGTGCTTCAAAGATGAGATGAAACTCTAAATCGCATTAAAAAGTCAGGATTTGACCCACTTAACCTCTCAACAAAAAGACGGGGCAACTACCCTAATATTCATACTGTATAAATTAACATAACTTAACTCTGTTTCGCTTTAGACTCTTTTCCAACTTCTCCCTTTTTTCCTTTAACCATAAAGCGAATGAGCAGACAGCGTTTAACCCTTTGAGGGATGTGAATAATTTTTTGGAGCAATGAATGAATAACAATTCCTGCAACTGGTTCACAATTCTGCTGCCAACAGTCATAAATTAATTCTTCATTATCGCCGATAACGGAAGCTTCTGTCCTCCCCGTCTCTGCATGCTGTTTGCTTTGTGATATATTTTTTAATATTAGGTATTTTTTACCACGGGGCATTTCACAGCCAGGGGACATGCTCCATCTGTAGCCATCTATAATTAATAATTTCCTTCCCTTATTCCACTCAGCAAAACTACTCTGGACAGAGAAACTGCCGTTGCTGTTTTCTTTGCTGCGAAACACTCAACACAAAGTAAAGATCTGCCTTAAAGTCACCCAGCCTTAAAAATAGATATGAGTGAGGATACGGAGAATGTTATATCATTGTGTTTCCTTTTCCTTGCATCATAAGCTTTGAAATTCAGTCTCCTCCTGCAGCTCAGGACGAGTGGAGGTGTGAATAAATATATTCATATACAGATGAACGAATACAGATGGAGTTTGTCCAAAAATGCAGCAAAATGATGCCTAAAAAAACCCCATCCATCAGTCGATACACAGAATTTAATGTATTTAGGGGAAGACTGTGATCGCTGCCAGGAAGTTAAAAGTGCTACTTGGACTTGATCCGGTAAATGAACCAGAAGAAGAACCAGCAGCAGGTTTACAGGATCAGGTTTGTTCGTTTTCTTCCGCCGTGGCTTCCTGCAACAGGGATAAATCAAATCAATAACTCATCACTCAGCCTTTGTCTGCAGAGCGGGTCATTAGTGTAGTGGACAGTCTGTGTCTATAAAGAGCCAGGCTCAATAAGGAGGAGGGTGGAGGGGACAGATGTAGACATTAAAGTCCCCCCGGGATCTTTGTGGAGGAGAAGAAATTAACATTTGGGAGGCGACATGTGAACAGCTTGGTCCTTTCACCTTCTAGTGGCGTTAAACACTTCACTACATTTATGTTATTCAATCTCGTTTCTCCACACATCACAATGGTACCATACCTTATATTCAGAGAGTTTTGATGTAACATGCATAGGAAACAGCTCATAGTTCTCCCTGTTTATTGTTTTATTTCATTATTATTTTATTGTTTTTTTCTTGTTCTTTCTAGTTTCATTTATTCTTGTTTGCTCTTGTTTTTTGTTGAGTTGTCTTTGCCTTATGCCAAAACACTTGTAATTAAAAGTGCTATATAGGGGTGCAACGATTAGTCGTCATTGTTTACAGTAATCAATAAAAGAAGAGACCATTGTAATTGTCAACTAATGTCAATAGACATGTTTTTCCATAGGGGTGAGACATCTCCTTCCTATCTCTGCTCAAAGTTGCACATGTGCAGTGGACCATATGGCAGCGGCTGATGTAGATTCACATTTTAGGTTAATATCAGCTGAGTTGATTAAAAGATGTATTTTTAAGTATTCAAGTTTTAAGTATCCATCTTTCTTGTCTTTATTATTAATTCCCACATCATTCAAACAACCTGACAACTGAATAAAAACCATTTAATAATCATGAGATTCATAATCCAATTAGTCGATTAATCGTTTTAATAGTTGATGATTAATCGATGATCACAATAGTCATGAGTTGCAGCCCTAGTATTATAAGAATAAAGTTATTATTATTATCATCATTATTATTATTATCATTATTATTATTATTATTATTTACCATTAGCATTTACATTTAAAAAAACGTAAAAATACCAACAATTCAATATAAGTCTCTGAACCCCTGTTGCCTTACTAAGTACGTTTTTCTCTGGTAGGCTTAAAAACCAAACAATGAAAGTTCAAACATAAAAACAGATTTTGATCCCTGTAGAGAAAGTGCACTGCAGTACAAGAACAGAGCGTTTCTTTAAACCTGTGTCTCCTGTTTGAACCATCAGCTGCTTCATCTTCAGTCTTTCAGCACAATATCATGCAGGCTGCCATCGTCTTTATCTCATCTTATAAAAAGAGCTGCAGACAAAATTTCAACCAAACTTACTGAGTCAATATTAATTAGCTTTCTGACTAGCTTGAGCTCATATTCTGTTATATGCTAAATTAATTTGACAATAGTTGAAACTTGAAAATAATGTTCTGATTGGGAAATGAACAGAATCGGTGTCGACATCATTTCTGCCGTTGAGGGACTGAGCGTCTGACAGGTGACGGTGCTGCTGACGGGATGTTGCTGGTCTCTTATTTGCACAAGGTCTCGACCTCATGACTCCCACAGAAACAAAAGAAGAAAGTGGTTTACTACTCAACTAAACTACCTGAAGAAACCAGAGAGGAGTGGAGCCTCCATCAGACTTAATGCTCGGCAACATGATGGTAATAAAATAATTTTAATAGGTAGCATCAATAAAAACTCTCTAAGCAGTGCTGCTGTGCACTTTGGAAAAAGCCCAAACACAAACCACCCTGTGTATGTGGTATTACGCAGTCGTATCCAGTGTGGCTGATACATCAGATTATGTAAATTAAATACTCAACACAACACACCCACAGAGCTACACATCCATGAGAGGTCAGAGGTCAGGTCCTGTAAGTGTGAATGTACTACCAACAAAGGTCAGTTGGTTAATGAAGCTCTGACATCAGTCACTGTAAAAAAACAACAACACTGCTCATTATGTAAACAAGGGCTCTCACCTGTGTAGTCCTCAAAGCACTCGCAGGTGTAGCCTCCCTCTCTGCTGCGACACACACCGTGAGCGCCGCAGGGTTTCGAGTAGCAGAGGTCAATCTCAGTCTCGCAGTAGTCTCCCGTGAAGCCGGCGGGACAGCGGCAGCGCAGCCCGGCGATGGGGTGGATGGGTCTGAACAGGATGGTGTCGGACGCTACAAACGGCGCCAGGCTGTCGAACTTCAGCACAGACACACACTTCATGTAGTTCTCACACGGCTCGCGGAGGCAGATGTTGTCATCGAAGGGAAGAACTTCCTGGGAGGAGATCTGAGCCAGGAGGCTGCGGTTCAAATACAGCCTCTCCTGGAGTTCCTCCGAGCCGAAGAACTCTCCAGTTTCAACCCCTCTGCCCCCGGGCCTGTCGCCCCCGTGACCGAGCCCTGCGGGACGGTGGTGTCCCTCCTCAAACACAGGCACAGCCACAGACAGGCTGACGTTGAGGATGCGAGCACTGACGTCCGTATCGTCTTGGATGTTGAAGATGACGACGTCTTCGGGGGCGGCGGACAGAACCCGGGCCACGCCGTCCAGGAACTGTGCGAGCAGCAGGGACAGGAAGTGCTCCTGGGAGGTGTTGGCCAGCCGTAAGGTGATGCTGTTGGAGAGCATTTCATCTGTGATGATGGTGACTTGGAGAAGACACTGAGCTGACACCGAGTGGACGCCATCTGAAACACACAGGAGGAGAAGGACATTAAAACAAAAGACACGTGGAAACTTTGATAAGTGTTGTTAATGAGGGTCTTGTGCAGTTGATGGAGATGATGGTGAACCACTGATGACTGGGTGGGATGAAGATGGCTGAGTGTACACGCCAGGATTTACAGCTGTTGATTTTAAAAGACCAACATGTTTGTCTGTGTCAGTACTTTCTGTTCCTCTATCTGTGTTCAAAATATTAATAAACAGATCACACATCTCAATTAAAACTCATTGGGCACTGTAGTTTTAGCCAAATACAACTCTGACAAGACTAATACTGTGATTGGGACTATTTTCAGACGTGGTGTAATATGCATTTGGTGCTCCTGTGAGGATTTATGTATGAATCATTTTAAATAAACTACATTTTTAACAGTTACCATAGTTTTCAGACTATAAGGCCGATACTTTTTTCCAACGCTTTGAACCCTGCAGCTTAAACGCCGGTGTGGCTCATGTATCGGCGGCACGAAGCTCGTTAGCTTTTTACAAGCTAGCAAGCTCCGTGCCGCCGATACATTTAGCCTCGTCACATCAGACCCGGTCAGAGTGGACCACATGAAACTGTTGGAATAAATTCAATAGGGGCTTATAGACAGGTGTGCTCAATAGTCTGGAAAATACCGTATATGAGAAAACATAGCCCAGTGTAATGGTGTGTTCATCCATGTTTTGTTGACAAAAATATGACATAACTTTTAAATAACAGGATGTTTTCTTCCTCCAAAAATCTGATATGTTAAAAACATAAACTTGAATTTTTAAAATCCCTGGTCTCCAACATGTGGAGCAGCTGTGGCAGCAGGACGGATGCAGGTAGATGCAGGTGGAGGATTTACACAGCTGCTGCTCCGACGCTGAGCTCACTGCGCTGCACATTTAAACAGAGCGATGCCACAGTCCCTACTGTAGATGCATAAATAACTCAATACTGCAAAAATACATCCAATTCTGTACAAATTGACCATAATAAAATAATAACACCTTTTTACTCATGTTCTTGGCTCAGACTGGTGTTTGTCCAGTTTTGTGCCAGAACAGATAGCAGATTTATGCCAAGACTAAAAGAGAACAAGTGCATGTTTTCTTTCAATACAGTCCAACTTTCTAATCAGCAATTTCACGCCTGTATTCACAGTTCATTCTTTCCTTTCTTTGTCCGGAAGCAGAGATGCTGCTTCATTATACATGCCATACATGAAAGCCTCAACTCTCTAATTCACCAGTTGAAGCATTTCTCAGCTCAGAAAATCTCCTGTCGTGATACGGGATCGTGTTTCATCCTGTGTATCTTCAATCCTTTGGCTTTGAATGAAAACATTAGGAGTTTTTCAGTCTCCTATTGTACAGTAAGTCTTGAATGTTACATTCATTAGCATGTTTATTTCACCCATTTTAATAGAGACATTGCTGCTGCACAATAAAATGTAAATGATTGGAGTTTCATCATGTTGCATCATATTAGTCTGTGCAAGACAAACATAATCACAGTCCATGTTTACACTGACTTATGACTCTACTAAGCCTGTTTTCCTGCTTCCTCTGTTTACATTCATGATCAGCCAGTATCAGTCTGAAAGTCTCGGACAGCAGCAGTCAGAGCAGTGCTCAGTGAGGAGTAAAAATATAACGACAACATCCTGGATCTGAGCAAATAGCAAGTTCAATACGTCGCTAACAAGCATATAAACCTGAGTTTTGGTCTGTTGTTCCTTCAAGGATCCTCTAAATCCTGGGGATAGAGAAAGTCTGAGACAATCGTACAACTTAACCTGCATTGTTCCTACGCAGTGACACGGTCGCCATACAACAAACTGTTTGCATCATGTTGGTCTGATCTGTGCATCGATTCACCTGAAATCTGACCCTAGTTTCACCTCAAATCCATGGAGCCAGTTTTATGTATGTACACCTAATCATTCTCTCATCATGAGTATGTATATGTTCATCTCACTGTGGGTGTCAACACCCTAAATAATCTGTGTATATATGACAACTACACTAATTTATCAGAACTTTGAAACTCAAATCTGAGGACTTTCCCTTACCCTAAAATAGAGGAATAAAAGAAATGTTTTTAAATGTTCAAACTAATTAAATGATAAACATTATGATGTTTGTTGCTTATCACACCTACAATAAAAAAATAAAAAAATACATGTTTGTTGGCCATTTTACACATTTTTTTCCTAAAAAATAGGAGTGAGTAAAAAGTCTTCAAATGAAAAGGTTTTTAATTTAAGCTCCAGTCAGCATGAGTCAGCTGCTGTAAAGGCCTGAACTCTTATTTTTCAACAGTTACCTATTTTCACTTGAAGGTCATGATGAGACGCCATCATTTTGTCTGTGTAAGTGAACTGCAGGTTTCTGTAGCCTCAAGAGCAAACACAAAACAGGCTTAATCAAATCAAATGTGTCATGAAAACAAGCCTCCGCCTCTCCCTCCAAAATAATCAATGGGACGCTTTGTTTTTGGGGCGTCTGGACGCCGGCCAGGGAGCAGAACCTGTGAGCAGAACTCACACAAACAGCACTGCCCAAAGTTAGCAGATCCCTGTTTTGGCACCGGGCAAGTTTAAACACAGAGTGCCAAAGGAGGGGGGAGGAAGAGGAGGAGGAGGGGGAGGAGGAGGAGGAGGAGGGGTCATAGAGGAAGTGAGACAGAGAAGCATGTTTGACACGGCTTTAATCCTTCAGCTTTCAGTCAAGCACTTCCAGCACAGTAATAATACAGGGACTAAGTGGAGGAAGTGGAGAAAAATCAAAGAACAGACACAAGCAGGGTCGCTCCACTAATTCACACTTTACTGTAAACACACACACACACACACACACCTGAGTACACAAGGAGACACTCGACTGTAAGAAAGGAGAACATAACAGAAAGCAGAGAAAGGCCGTTCAGACTTTATGTTTTCTCAGAGAATAAATCAAACTAAAGCT
>OOFC01014306.1:13627-24558 GCA_900323345.1 Pseudochromis fuscus
TAACACACTAATTTACACAATTTCCCCTTGGTGATCAAAGTATTCAGATTCAGATTCATACAATTAACCTACATGATGGCAAAATTCATAAGTCATGAGCAAACTAAAAAAAAGGAGCATCTCATACACACACAGAAACACACAAACACACACACACACACACACACACACACACCTGAGTACACAAGGAGACACTCGACTGTAAGAAAGGAGAACATAACAGAAAGCAGAGAAAGGCCGTTCAGACTTTATGTTTTCTCAGAGAATAAATCAAACTAAAGCTGCAGCTAATGACTGTTTTCACTGTTTGTCAGACTTCTGATTAACTTCAGGATTCACTGCTTAATCATTTAATACTGTGTTTCCCTGCCTGAACGGAGGGAGCCCTCCAAGGACCCATATGATGAATAAGAGTGGTCATAAAATGGTTTTGTTCGGTTATTTTAGTTGAATCCCTGAAATACTTTTTACTGGGAGATGTTATATGTCACCAAGGGCCCACATTCATGACACTGCTCCATTTTAAGGACTTCAAGAGAAACATTTTTCAATGGGAACTCCTGGTTTACATAGAAAATTACACAAATTGTGAAAAAAAAATCCTGTCAGAGTTTTCCAGGGATGTCTTCAAATAGTGTTTCTTAGTCTAAGATTCAAAAACTAGAAGATAATAATTTTATAATGATGTAAAACAATGACGAGAAGAGAAACCACAACATGTTAAGCTCTTTCCCTTTGAACTATGGCTTAAATTATTAATTGATCATAAATCTACTAATGAATTAATCTATAAATTATTACTTCAGCATTATTTACAACTCTTCACATCATATAAAATATTTTGTTCACTTGTATTTTATTCTAAAATCAAAATTTTCTCTTTTTATGAACTAATTTGTTGTTTATTTTCTGAGTTAATTTATTCATTACTCATTAAGCCACATCAGAAAACAGTGGAAACATTTCCTGAGGCCAAGCTGACATCTTTGAATTTGTAGTTTTTCTAACCATCAGAAAAGACGGTGGTTTATGATAGAAATGAATAAATATCAAAGAATTTTGGGCAGTTTTGCTTAAAAAGAAAATCACAAACTATTAACTAATAATCTTTTGTTGTTGTTATTGTTGATTGATTAAGTGAACTTAATTGGTAGGGCCTAACATCTTCTGGGAAACAGTGCTTAGGTTTAGGTTCCCATAAATAAACAGTGACCTTAACGACCTTGGGACGTTACAGTGAAACTTTCAGCCATCTCACACTGTGGGTGGTTTATTGAAGTTCAGCTGCTGCAATGTGTCTGTAAACACTTCCACAGTTTAATTATTATTCCAGATTTAAAACAAAGGTGGCGTACAGTGAGGCAGCGATTATTACAACAGTTGAATTAACGCAGACAAACTTTCTAATCCCACATCAGCCAACAAACAAACAAACAAACAAACGAC
Organism: Pseudochromis fuscus; assembly: GCA_900323345.1. Taxonomy (NCBI): domain Eukaryota; kingdom Metazoa; phylum Chordata; class Actinopteri; family Pseudochromidae; genus Pseudochromis; species Pseudochromis fuscus. The sequence goes on from OOFC01014306.1 coordinate 15,074, forward strand.
CGTCTCCTGCAGCCAGCTCTCCCTCCATCTATTCAAGTCATATAATAATTGATACTCTGCAGCCACAGTAGCCAGAAACAAACACAGCTCTCAGTGAACTCTGGGATTTTAAAGGTTAGGCCGTGTATAAGGACAGACATCGCCTTAATTATGTCCTCTGCCAATTCACATTCTTAGATCGGGGGCTCGGGCCGAGCTCCAGAGGTAGATGCAGCGCTGGGAAACTGAGCGCGAGGAGAATCTCCTCTGAAAGGAACCAGACCATCCTTCAAAGAGGTCATTCTCCATGGAAGGATCCTCTGCTCAAGGAACGGAGGGTAAGCGAAGCGTTTTGGGCCAAAAAGAAGTTTAAAAAAAAAAAAAAAAAGGGGGAGATGCTTAGATGGTAACAAGACAAGGTGCCAGCTCTGAAGTGTGACACTGCTTTCAGCCCACAGCTCGACCCCCTCTGGGCCTCTGGGTGCCAGGAATGCTCTCAGCTAGGAAGTGGCGCCAGGGAAAAGATTAAACACACACTGTGGCTGCAGGACTGCCAAGGCTGTGTACGGCATTGTGTGTGTTTGTAGTGTTGAGCCGTACGTCAATACAGGCACAGCAGAGAGTACACACTGAGGTTTGGGCATCACAGCATCAGTAAAATGATTTGGTGAGTTCAGGTAACACAGGTGCCAGGTAGAAAACAATGCACTCCGCAGTGGGGAGATAAAAGTCTCAAACATTGGATACTGTTAAATAATAAACAAAAACAAAACTGGTTTTTTGTTGTTTTCAAGGTTAAAAATGTGCAGTTTTCATCTGACAGCAGCAGCACTCTTAAAAAAAAAAACAACTGAATCATCGTCCATGTAAACCAAATAATCTGAAGGCTGGAACAATAGTTTTTCCAATATAAAATCAGCAGTGTCAAAACATACAAGACATCTCCAGTAATAAAGTGAGAAATGTAAACAAGCTGCCTCATTATGATTTACAGAGAAAAGTCTCAGTGACACAGACAGGCCTTGTTTGACTGGAGGGTGAAGCCTCCACACAGGGAACATAAATTATCTGCCAGTAGGTTGCAGAGGGGAGATGCATAGCTTTTTATCTCTGAAATATTAACGAAGCCCAGTCTTAACTGCCACGAGAAATATGAATAACAAAAACTTCACTGATATAATGTTATCTGAACACAAAGAGACTTTTGTATTACGTGTTTACTCTGAAGAAACATATACTCAAACTGGGATACATAGATTCCTTTTAGAGCCTACTCTGGTAGATGGTGTGCTGAGATAAATAAATATATAAATAAGTGCTGAGAGAGGGAGGCCAAGACAAAGACAGAGAGAGAACAAATCAGTGAGACTGGCCTAATTAGGCCACAAAGTTGCCATCAAATCTCCCAGTTGAATCCCAGAAAATGTCAACAAAGTCATGGTGGATAAAGATCAGAAAGCCTGTGTGACCAAATTACTGAGGACAGAGACATCACCCAGCAGCACGACAGTAACCCCGACCCTCTCCCTCTGAGCTGCCCCTGAGCTGCGAGAGGAGCATTTATCAGTTTGTTTCTGCTCCTTCTCTTCATGTCTAAACATTTTATTGAGGATGGATACACATCAAAGGAGAGGTGGGAAAGAGACATGAGAGTTACAAATGCTGAAGTCAAAACCAGGTGGACACGTTAGCTGTGTCTCACTCAGGGACGCCACACATGCAGGTGTTACCTGCAGAGGATTGAAGGTCAGTGGGTTAAACCTCCTCCAAAGACGAGACGGTCCATGGAGGATTCACTGCAGCAGCAGTCGCACACACACCAAGACCAAGCAGTTCTCATTAACTAAAACCAAGAAGTGGCACCTACAGAGCTCTGCAAGTAGCTAAGTTGTAATGTTTTATTTCAACATATATATTGATACATCACTCCACAAGATATGAGTGGTTATATCTGCTAAAACACTGCAACGTTGAATAAAATATACAGCCACGAACAAGAAGAACAAACGCTGGAGTTTAGCTCTACGATCATTGCATTTGGTCCATTTAACAACTGCACACTGGACTTATGATACACTAAAAACCTGTGAGGACGCATTCTGTCCAAATGAAGACTTTTCATGTTAAATTTCCACTAAAAATGCAGATTTTGAAGGAGGCAGCACATGAACTGAAAGTATCTCAGCCTATAAAAACACAATGAATTCACATGCTTACTTAAACATTATATTTATCACATTTTTTTGGGGTTGTGATGATGGTCATTTGATCAGTCCATCACTTTGGTTCAACACAATCTGAAAGCTGAATTGCTACTAAACCCATGGTTTCCTTTATGATTCATCTTGCACCAGTTTTGAGGTAACTCACTGGACATTATTTGATAGAGTACATCACATCCTGTACAGATATTCATTCGTGCCTCAAGCTAAATAACTGAGGTGATTTTTCAATTAGTGGCATTAACTGGTCAATTTTTATTTTTTTAGCTCAAGAGTAAATACCAACTTCCTACTGCTTTCCTTAAATACCTCCCACTCTGCTACAGTTGTACCTGTTTACCATCCAGGCATTAGCATCATCACCATAGTGACCATGTTAGCTCCCAGATATTAAACACCACTGTGCCAAAGTGCTGCAACACAGAGCTTCTAGCAAGTTTCTTTCCTGTGTTAAATTACATTTTAACAGTCAACAGCAAAATCAAATCTTTCAAATACAATACATACATTAATTAATAGCCAGTAACATCCATGCATAAAAAACAATGTGTATTTACAGAACCAATCAGAAGTCACTGAGCTGCTGTTTCTTCCTAAACACCTCTTTATATTCACCCCCACCTCCAGCTCAGAAGCACTTCAGCAGATGCTACGGACATAAGGCCTCAAACCTTTATGCTCCGCCTCCTCATGAGCAGGTTAAACACTGAGCCAATGAAAACAGCTCGCGGTTACTGTGGGTAGGGGGAACACATTAAACCTACTATGAAAATACCATTGATCATCATGACAGTGGAGGGCCGATAAATAATTGCACTCAAACAGCTCCTTCAAACAACCATTCATCACGTGTCTAATGGCAGCACATAAAGAACGTCTCACTCAAACACAACCAGGTTTCTTCTGTGATCCGGAGAAGCTGAAGCCGCCTCAGAGGCCGCTGTGTGTTTCTCTGTGGAAGTGTGTCACGTTCAGGGAAACCTCCGGGTAAGAAGGTAATGAGGTTGAGCAGAGCTTGTCTTAGTTGTTCAGCATCAGCGCACTACAGTATGTGCAGCACGCTCTGAGTACTCAGTACATCAAAGAGCGCAAAGCCGCGGTCCCATTTCCAAGATCAATAGGGAGATCATAAATTAAAAATCACTTTGGAGGAATAAGGCCTGGGAACGTCTTTGCGCTCCACAGACTTTACAGCTGCAGCCAGTGAGCCGCTCTGCAAACTTAACTGTTTTTAATGAGAAAGATTTAAAAATGAGGAAGCAGAATATTTCAGTCTGTTTGGCTGTTTGTTCCTGATGGAATAACACGATCTGTGCTCGAAGATATCACACTGCTCAGAAATCCACTTAAAAACTGCCTCAAAGAGACGACTGAAAGAGCATGAAGAAGAAGAGGCATAAAAGAAGTGGCATATAAGTAGTGTATGAGGATATTTAACATCAGATCACATGACCAATCAGAGGCATGCTCAGAGGAGGAACAGCCAATCAGCGGCTGACTGTTTATGCAACATCTACTATATTGTTTTTCCTTTTAAAGATTCCCTACATTGTCGGCTGTGATATGTTAATTTAGAAACACATATGGATTCATTTTATTTATCTCAAACAGCTGGTAGTAACAGATTTGTGAAATGAAATAAACAATTACACAGTATATTTAGTAGAATTTAGTATCACACTCACATTTGTAGACATTCAATACAATTTATACAGCTTTATTTTTGTAATTTGTAAATTTGTGTGACTACAAAAGTAGAAAGTTGTCTAACATCGTATTAAAAATCAATATTGGCAATGACAGAATAAAATCATATTGTGAAATTCTGTATTTTTAAAACATGGAAAATTTGATGAATAGTCTTTAAGTTTAAATCACACAACACATAGTGAGAAAAAAAATTTGAAAACTCTTCAGCAGTAGCTTTAATTTTTTAAGTAACACTGGAAAAGCTGTTCTGTCAGGTTTCTTCAATAAACACCAAAATCTAAAAAGCTGATATAATAAAAAAGTATGCTCAGAAGTGTTACGTTTACATTTTAGTGATTCACACAGTTGAACTCACAGAGCGACAACACATTACCACACAAACCACAGAGCTCCTGTGGGGCCAACAACACCACAAAATTTAATTTAACTCAAATTAAATAATCTGCCAGCGGAGCCACTTGTAATCACACACCCCATTACTGTGACTCTGCTGATGCACATGTGTGTTTCTAACCCCGACTGATTTATTACATGTCACTTTGTTCTTCTTTCAGCAGCTCACTGGTGTTGTCACTTCGACATGTTTATGGACAGTGTGTGGCTGAGCCCAACAGGTGCTGGGAGCTGTCGACATGGAGCCCACTGAGCTGTGAATCCGGTCAAAAGTGAAACGAGACGAGGTCGACACACACATTTAAAACCACAGAAGACAACTGGAGCCACAACTGTTCCAGCACACACTGAGCAGCATGATGTTTTTGTAAAATACACACAATACTTTCAGTGAAGGCAACCGGCAAAATATGATAACAAATCTATTTAACCCAAGTCAGTTGAAGAAGTATGTTTTCCACTCTGCTGCTTTGTGATCAGTGGGATTTCTACGGGAATGAACTTCATCATTTAGCTGATGTGGACACACAGGAACAGAATACACCCAGCGGGACAACAGACCTAATCCCCACCTCCGTACCAGTCAGCAAGCTGAGGTTCAATTAACCCTCCACTGAAGAAGAAAGGGAAAAAAATCCGTCCTGTTCGGACACTAATGAGCGCTGATGTGGGTTAAAACAGAGTCAACAGGAGTTTATCATGATGATGGAGCTCTGCGGCTCAGATGCTGCGGCGGAGTTTTGAATTCTCTAATATCTATTAGATCAAGCTTATCCAGTGTCTCCTTCATTAAAGCTGAGAGCACTTTATTTGGTGTCCATTTAATTTGAAAGCTGGAGTCTCAGGTTCTGGTGATCAAAAGGGAAGCAGTAAAATGTGGCTGGGGAGCGGCCTGTTTGAATTAAGCAGGGCTGAAAGGTGAAGCACACTCAACTGCTGCCTGAATAGAGACTGATGGTTGGTTGGGGGGTGGAAGCTGTGCATTGCAAAGGGGGGGATAGGTTTTTCATCCTATTACCCTCCCTCCTTTCCTGACCCCCCACTAGACAAGCAACGGCTGAGGCTGACACCCCGCCACCGCCACCTCCACCCCCTGCATTAAACACTCTAACGACTCCTGCCAGACTTCCGCCCACCAACAGAAGCTCGCATCAACATCTCGCCGTCAGAAATCAAGAAAAGCTTCTCAGCGAGCAGCGAGGGGCGATCAGCACAGCGTGGCTGCACCGACACACCGAGGCCAACAATCCTCCTCCTGCACAAACCAAGCCAGTGACCAAACACACACTGTAAAAAATCTGTTATTAAAAATATACATGTTGGTATTGTTTTTTTTATCAATCTCATGTAAAATAATATTTCTGAAACATGTAAACATTTTCATTTTTAAGATGAAATGTGGTTTTTGACACAGAAATAAGAATTTGGCTTGATTTCAAAACATTTCTTTTCTCTTTATTAGCTATTACTTTCAACTCAACTAACGACAATAACCCACAAAATGAACTATTTGTTACTTAATTTGATACAGATTTGTTTGTTACTTGATCAATATCTTGTATATTTAAGGATGTTTTCACAACACAATTGTGAAATAAATGTGTTTTTTTTCCTTCATAAATAATATCCTACAAAAAAATTGTAATGACTGTAAATTCAACTTCAAAGCCTTGCATGTGTCATCCCAGTGGAGAATGAAGGACTAAACTGCAAAGCTACATTTATTTTGAACATAAAATATTTTTACTTTTATTAAAATTGATGTTAAAACACAAACATTATGTAATATATGAAGATCATTTGTAAACGAAGTTACATCATCTTTAACATTATAATATGATGCATTTCAGTATGAACAAATTAGGCCTAATGTTCAGATTAAACAAATAAAAGAATCAGGTGTTTATCTACAGAGGTTTAGAGATGCTGTTTGATAGATTTTATTATCTTCAGACAGAGGCAGACCTGCTGTTTTTGATCATTGAAATCTAAACCTCCTCCCATGACCTGCTCTAGCTTATGGTCAAAAATGATTAATATGATCGAGAATAACCTCATCAGCCGTGTTTTAGCCCATCTCATCGTCTGGAGGGTAAAATACGCGATGGAGCTGGGACAACGTTACAACTAATTACTAAAAACCTTCTTGAATAAGTCCAGCTTGAGTAATTTTTGAAGCAGACAAACAATGACAACAGACTGAAGCACCTCCTCCAGACTGAGGACTGTATTGTTGGGAACAAGACAAACACAAGTGAACACCAACAGCTCATGTTGAACAGAAACCTCTCACTCTCAGACGAGGGAACCGACAGCATGCTCAAACTCCTACGCAGCAGATTTACTGTTATCTATATCTGAGCCGTGTTGAGGACGCTACGTCAAGCGACACAAATTTACCGAGGATCATAATTCTCAACTATCTCTGTGTACAATTGTGTGTTTTTATGTGTAGTCTCTTGTTTCAGAAAGCAGGTTAAATAAATATTCAAACCTCTTTGACCTTAATTTTGAAATAATGGTTTAAAAAGTGCAGCAGTGCTGTTTATCGTCTTCTACAGAGCAATTAGGCTTAGACAGAAAAAAAAGATCAGCTGCAATGATAACCACAACACAACAACATTTAATTCCTCCAGCATCCGTGAAGTCAATAATGAAAACTGCTTGTGTAGCTCAATGTCAACCCAAGGATTTCCTTCCAGAGGAGTCAGAGCAAACCCACAATCCCTCTCCTGATTTCTCCATTCAAGAGGAAAGCTGACTCTGCTGGGGAGAGGCCATTCGTACTGATTTGCAGACCCTGCCTGCCACAGCATCCCCTGATGACACTTTTCTGCTGTATCTAAAAAAACCACAACAAGAGGACATTCCTCAGATTCTTCCTCTGTAGCGAAGCAGCTTCATAAAGCTGCAGAAAAGGACCTGAGCTCCTCCAATCAGAGCATTTGCATGTCAAAAGGAAAACCGCTGTCAGTGCAATAGTAAAGAGCCATTAGCATGCAGAGACGTGACTGAGCATGAGGCCGTTATTCAAACACACCAATAGTGATTTGATAGATATTGGATGCTGAACATCCAGCAGCACAATAACAACTCTGTCAGTCACTGAGAAGTCGACAACTCAGCGCAATATTCTAAATTTGATATCAGTTATATATATGAAAAAACGACACAGGAGGTAATTCGTTAAGTTATCCTGATAAGTCAGTGTTTGCATGTAAATATTTTTTTGAAAGACAAGCTGGAAAACACCTCAGCTAATGTAGTGAAGAGATTCACCTGCATCCACCAAGTGAACAGCACGAATAGTCTCTCATTCATTCAATGGCACCAAACTGTGAAAGCACAGTCACACTACTACAGCAAGTCATGAGGAACCATCTGTGGAGTTCGCCCGACGCCCTCCTGTCAGTATTAATATTAATTAGACAGTGATGAAACATCTTAAACTCCTGCACTCCAGAGTTCACCACCTCCACCAGTCACACTTCTTACCCTCGTGTCTGACACTTGAATGCCGACAGGTTGAACCGCAGAGCTGGAGCATATGAAACCAGGTCACTGTGAAATCGCGGTCTGGTTCGATACTAAATGAGCCCAATGTAGCGTAAAGGCAACGGCCTGTTAAATAAACATAATCTGTCACATTCACGGTGTGAGGAGCGTGTTTTCTAGTAATGAGTTCTGTACTCGACTGGAGCTCTGTTTCACTGCTGTGTTTACACCTGATGTGATCCCCTACCCCAACACTAACACTACACCACAGTCTTTCAAATGATTTTTAATGTCATATGGAAATGAAAGTAGCTGAAACTGAACGATTAATGTGTCTTTTTGTTATCATTTTAAACTATTTCCATCTCACATTTTCCTGTTTCAACCATTTATCCATTACTTTTAGCTATGTCAAAAGGTTTCCCACGACTTTTAGCAAACTACTTAACTATTTAAGCATTGATCTGTTAGTATTAGTTATTTTAACTGATGCACTCTCGAACTCAGGACCTTTAGCTTTCTGAATATGTGGATATTTTATTTTGAAAGAGCAGAAAACCTGTGGCCAACATACAGTTTGGAAGATAGATTACAGCAATTCAGAATTATGGACAATTTCATGTAGGGTGCCATTCTGAATTAGCCCATATGATGTCACAGCATTTCAACCAATCAGAAATATGGGGGATTTTTTTGGATTGGTTGAAATGCTCTGACACCACATGGGCTCAGCATGTGGAAGCTACACATAAGGACATCATGAAAGCCCAGTAGTGGCATTAAAACTGTCACACAAAAACACTCACAACTTTTTCATACTGGTCAAATGTGCCTGAATGTTTTGTTGTGGGCTGTTAATATAACAACCTATTTTCCATTTACTATTCCTTTAAGTGAGCTACTCCACAAGTACTTCAGTTTTAATATATGTGCTTGATCACTGAGTCACTGACAAAGTGTCTGCACCAGACCATACAGTACTGAGGGTAACTCATGGATGAATACCAGGCCTGGAGAGACTCTCCTGAAGACAGCAGCACTGGGGCAAACAAGTGGACACAAAGACACAGGGGGGGCAGCCCCAGACAGAGCCCTCTCCCATTGTCTGCTGGGATAGCGAGGACAATGCAGGACAACGCTAAGATACATGCGAGCACCACGAGACCTCACCCCAGCGATGCACCGGCCCTAATCCCAAACATGATCTGCCCTCCTAACCCACAGATGATGTCATCCCTGCCCCTCCTTCCTCCTCCCACCCGCACCTTCACCCCACCTCAATCTCCTCCGGACCTTCAACGCAGCCGAGCGTGGAGCAGCAGAGGGAGGCCCACAGGAGGATGTTCTGCCGCTGAGAAACATGCCGGCAGCCAGACACCGGATACCCTCTGAGCGCATCTGTGTCACAAATCAAAGAGCTTAAAGATGGCACTATCGTGTCACCCTGAGCTTTAAACTCTCTGCTGCTTTCAAAACAGAGAGGCTCTGAAGTCTGTCACATGCAAGGCTACACTTTAACCCTCAAAAACACAGCAGACGGAAACTTAATATCTGCAGTCAGGTGTCGGCTGACTTGTCCTGTAAAAATACTCATGGAGTGAAAGCAGGCAGCGGGACAGGTCAGTGTGTCCCGGAGCATTACAGGTCCATAGAAAGCCTTACATGCTCCACTGGCAAGGGGGGAGA
>OOFC01014307.1:0-14122 GCA_900323345.1 Pseudochromis fuscus
GCTGCAGCACTGTCTGCACAGACAGGTTTGATGTCATGAATTTGCTCCTTGCAGCTGTGGTAAAAGAATACATTTCAACAATCATCCATGAAAGATTTGAATTGTTACAGTCTTGAGCAGATCTGAATTGTCCTCCTCTTTTTTTCCCCCCACTGGGTGCATGCACTGAACGCTGCATCAAGCCCGTCGCACTGTTGGGTTTATTTAAAGAAAGGATTGGAAGCAATTTTTGCGGGGTGAGTGACAAGCTGAAGTAGCCTCATGGCCATCCTTTATCAATACATGAATCCGATTAAAGCTGTCACAGACACAATGAGGAGACCCGACCATGAGCCAAACTGTAACAGGATGATACAGGGTGGGTTAGTTTCTTGGAATTGCATCAGAGGCTCTGTGTGTGCAGCTGAATCCCAGGCCCTGCTGCATGTTTGGGTTTCTAACCTTCAGCTGCTGCCAGCTGAAAGAACCTGACATGTAGTAAATTTCTATTTTAGGCTGATTTTATAAGGAACTGGTCTGTATGCTGCAGTGTATGTGTTAGGAATGTATGTGGCTGTTGCGTGTAGATTATTTCACCAACATACATGTAGTTATTAGAGAATCCATGTAACGTCTGTCACAAAGCAGGCGGCTACTGTTCAGATTCAGATTTTTGTGTTGTTATGCAGTGAATAGGTCTGTTATCATAGAAACCTGTGCTGACAGGCCTGATAGATGCCATGCTGCTGAGGCATTAAGGTTTTCTTCAATCATATTGAATAGATAGGGATTGTAGGGAAGCTGCAGGTTTTCTTTATTGTGTTTACCCAGGCTCATTTTCCTGTTCGTTCTCTCTTTTTGTTGCTATTGAACAATGAATCTTACACTTTTCTGATGCTTTTTGTGAACCTCATTCATATTTCTTTCTTCTTTTTTTACTATTGTGTTTATTTGCTGAGCGCTGACACATTCCCACAGGCCATTAGGCTTGCTTTATACTCAAACCAAAAAATGATTTAAAGAGAAGATATGTGACTTATTTGACCATGACTCCTGAGAGATTGCAGAGTGGCCCACCATGGATTGCTGTATTGCTTTCTTCTTTTGTTTCTGTTTCTTAAAGAGTGCCACTGCAAGAAAACAGCCTCAGCCCTTTAGCTGGTGACGTCATCTGCTCGGCATACAAAGAGGCAAAAGCTAGAAACAATTAGGAAACATCAGCGAGCTGACAGTGGTGTAACTGCGAGGATTATATTGTGGTTACCAACCAGTATTTGTTTTCTACACCATCAAATTTGTTTTGCATCTGTAAGTGAAGAGGAAGAGATTCAACATTTGGTTTATTTCTCGGCTGGTGATGGATCAAAAGGATCCATCTCCACTCAGAGATGTGCTTCGGTTAATGTTACTTCTGTCGGATGTTTTAGCTTCACTGTACAGATTGGCGTACATTCAGAGTTTGACCCTAGGAGGGCTGTTTTAAAATTCATCTGCTGAAAGTGGAAAATCGCTGCGAGCTGGATTTGTGATATCGCAACTAATTTAAAAGCCAATACATGGCAATAGGGCAACAGGCAACTTAAACTGATGTGTGATGTGAGAACTTGAGGCCTGTGCTGCACGCTAAGAATTGACTTTTTGAGATGCAGGAGATATCTTGTAGTTAGCAGTTAAACAGTTGAAATAGGGGGAGGAAACTTGTATGTTCATAGATTGTGGGTTTTTTAATAAGTAAAGGATTTGTGGATGTCTCACTTAAGAATTTCTAACCTGGTAAATGTAGTTTCATGAATAAACCATATCAGGTACGAATTATTAAAGCTGAGTGTTCTGAGTGTGATTTGGAAATTTTGTATTTTTTTAATATTACCCCATGTTTTAAACATTAGACTGGCAAATTCTGCCGTCCAAAGGATTTACTCTTATTTTTATGCAGAATTTGTTGTGTTTGTTGGCCCTTGTGCGTCCCTGGCCTGCGTGAGCATTTGTATGTTCTTGTCTAGGGTATTTCCTAGCAGGCCTGGTCTGGGGCTGGTAGCCAGAGCATCTGCCTCGGCTTCCTCGTATACCGGTACTCTCTGGCACGGGCCGGGCTGAATGGCACCGTTAAAGAGCTCCAGCTCCTCTGCGGCCACATGCTGAAAAACCACTCGGCACAACCCTCTCCCAGCTGACGCTTTCTCATGCTTTCCATATGGGTGAAGTCTTGGTAATTTCAGGGCCCTGGAGTTCTAATGAGAGGTTGTACCCGTAGTGTGTTGGTCTGTGGTGGGCGGGATCAGCGTTTCTCGGGTTTATGGGGGATTATAACTGCTCTGAGATGCCTCAGTGGCCCACTGTCAGGGCGTTGGCACAGAAAAACCAAGAACTCTTTTTTAACCAGGCAAACTGGTTCAAACTGGTTGTGATTTGGTTCTGGCACGGGGATTACAGGAGCTAGCTTGTAAGCTAAAGTTTACCTTCAGGGCTGCAAATCAGGTCATTCACTGTAGGTATCAAGCTTCAGATTGAGATACAGATAAAAGCTGCTCAGAGGATCAGGACGTTTTGCTCCTGCATCAATAAGGATGCTGCAAGCGACTGCTATTGTCCTGTTTAGCATCCCATCCCCACATAGAGGCAGGATGCTCTTAGCAGCACGCATGGCAGATTTTTAACAATGCCTGTTCCTTAGCGTCAGCAGCATAGAGGCAAAGAGTGATTTACTACTCTGTCTGCCAGGGTAATGTAGGAGCAATTTGACTGCTGATTGAAACCAGGTCTCCCATTTCAGAGTCCACTGGTGACATTATAAACCATTTACACCAGTGTTTTACAGGGCACCCCTGCATTTGGGAAAGTGGAAACAGACACATGGCCTAAAAATGGCCCGCGCTGCCACGAAAGCCCTATTTTTATCCATTTCCTTGCGTGATTGGTTGTTTTTACTTCAAAGTGTGCGAGTGCTGCTGAGTGATGTTGTGAATATGGACGACATTGAAAGGTCAAATGTTAGACTAATCAGTTCTGGCTGTTTTTCATTTAGGCAGAAGGACCTCCAACATATGGGGTCTGTCTGCTTTTGATTTTCTGCCCTTTTCTTTAAGTGTTAAAACTTTTTTTCCCCCTCCTCTAGCCATTAGGTGTGAATCTGAACTGTGGTCCAAATTCAGCGTCTAGACCTCAGGGACATTTATTTACTCATGTGCTGTATCAACATACGTGAGAAGACAGCTATTACTTAAATGGACCAAGCAGCCCTAATTAGGTTTTCACCATCTAAAGCACACACTGAGTCATTATAGAGTCAAAGTGGTGTTGAAGAGCAAGACTAAGTGACCTCTCTTAGAAAAAAGGGAAAAGACTAACAAGTGAAGGATCTCGAAATTTGAACATTTAGGATGTCACTTCTCTTAATGCCACTCAACACTCGCTGCAGCTGCTTTATTATAAAGTATCTGCAGACGGTGTTGAGTCTTTCTAGTGTTGGATATTTTAACTTTCCCTTCACCCATTTCCATTTTATAGGTGATAAAGCAAAGATACCAGCATCAATATAATCCTCGCTGGCTTTATAGCTGCCTAATTATTTCATATTTGGCAAATTAAATTAGACTTTTTCATGCATATTTACAGAATTTAGAGATCAAGGTTTTAAGATTTATGTCCTTAGTTTCTTCTGAGCCGACAGCCCAGAAATATCACTAGTCTGTATTTTTTTGTCTGTAGATCTTCTGATGTGAGAAACTGCTCTTAGACAACTGTGCAGTGTGATACACACACAATGTGCAGTTAGCTGCCCATTGGTATGCATAACAAAGTCTACAGTGAGATGTAGAAACTGTTGCTATTCATCTGCCGTCCCTGTGATCTCAGATGGTCCCAGATGGCTTTGCATTCTTACCACACAGACCATCTAATTAAAACCGTTAACCACCAAACACATAAAAGTAGACTGTTTTCAGTTGTTATTGTTTTGTTATTTGTCCTCGTTTCCCATATTAGGATGTGTACATATTTCTTTGTTTACTTTACCTTTCTTAACTGGCATTTCAGGGTAATTATGCGAAGCGTTTAATTGCTTATTTTTCTTCCTACGACTACAGTAAAAGGTTATAAGATACAGAAAGTTAAGTTTATTCATATTTGGTAATAATAAGTTGTCTTGATTATTTCTCGTTAGGGATCAGATGTTTAAATAATGAAATATCAATAATGGGGCTCTTAGTAAACTTATGTATTTTCCGGACTATAAGCCGCTACTTTTTTCCAACGCTTTGAACGTAAACACCGGTGTTTCTCATGTATCGGCGGCACGAAGCTCGTTGACTTTTTACAAGCTAGCAAGCTCCGCGCCGCCGATACATTTAGCATCGTCACATCACATCCGGTCAGAGTGGACCACATGAAACTGTTCGAATAAATTCAATAGCGGCTTATAGACAGGTGCGATCAATAGTCTGGAAAATACGGTAGTCTCAAAATCAACACCATTTCTAGACCAACAATGTGAAATTAAATGATTACTGTCTGTGATTTTTGAAATGCTGAGTCATGACAGTGGAGTTAGCAATGTAGGGAATGACCTGCAGTTAAAACTTTGATTAACTGATTTAAAGATGATCAAAATATCAGCTCGATACTTGATTCAGCAAAAAATATCAAATATTTATTGGTTCAGTTTCTCAAATGTGACAAATTATTTTTCTACATCCTGGTAAACTGCACATTTTGAGGTTGTGTGGACAGGAACTTGAAGACGTCACTTCATGCTAACAGCCTGTTGCATGATGTCAGTCAAAGTAACTGATGCTCTGTGTGTTGATTGGTGGTATAACAACACATTGGACAATTTAGCATCACTCTGTTTGACCTGATACATGTGACTGACTACGCAAATTACTCAGTATCTGTTAAATAATACAGCAATGAGGTAGTTCATCTGAAGTGCTGCTTCCTGGTTTGACGCTCCATGTTGTTGTTGTGTTTGTACAGTTTGTTTTGTGTCATCCCGCAGAGAAGCCGCTTCAAATGCTACAAAACTCCACTGTTTCATTGTGTGCTCTCCAATATTATACTTTAATACTTTCATAAAGTTGAGTGTCAAAGTAAATTGAAAATGGAAACATGAGACTCATTTGCTGGCAGTCCTTATTTTTGCACTGTCGAAAAATATATGAAATTGTGATGCCGCTGTAATGCATCAAATCCAACTGTGAGTTTTATGAATCATTAGAGTCCAAATAGCTTTGTGTCCTCTACAGTTGCCGCTTGCGGGTTATTACCTCTTACATTTCAGATGCTAACATAGATTTTGTGGAGGCTCAGCCGAGGTTATGGCACTGCAGACAGTTTTATCACATCTTGTGTATTGGTAAATGTACCCAGGAGTTGACAGCAACATGCGTGTAAGACCTCAGTGCCTTGACTGTTCATCTGCCCAGTCAGCAGAAGTGCACAGATGACGCACTCTTTCATTTCAGACAATCGCTGGATGGGGACAAATGGAGCCACGGTTCAGCGGCCGGTGTCATTCGTTCTTCCTGTCACTGTCCACCTATTCTTCTCAGCTTCTCGTCTAATTAGCGCGCACACAGACCCACATACGCTCACAAACACACAGGTTGCTACCTGAATTGATGCTGAACATTACATGAAGGTCAAACAGCCAGCCGTCTTATCAAGCTGAATTAAATGTCACATACATAGATTAAAAATTGACTGCAGAAAACAATAAGCCACTCTCTCACCCTGACCGCCGCCTGGATTTTCAATTTCCATAAATAGTAGTCGTGGTGGTAAAACTAAGAGAAATACAAACATGTCCCTCTTGTATTTACTGTCTTGTTCAGTGTTCATAATGAATATGCTGTTGTATAACTGATCTAATAAAACATTTGACTAATGCAATTTTCTATTTATGTTAAGAATCATGACTTTGCAAGTTTCGTCTCGCGTGCTTTGCTTCACTGGAAGGATGTCAGCACACTATAACTTTCTGCTGTGTTTTTTTCTCTAAAAGCTCCTTTGCTCAGGGGAATATCTGTCCAAGCCATTACCAGTTTTGGCGAGAATACGGTTATACAAGCACGCACAGATTTTGTGTGCACTTTAAGGTGCAAAAATCGTGCTGACTGGATTAAAAATCACCATCGAGACGTTTTGTCAGGACGCTCGCCAAGTTGCTTTTAGCTTGTGGAAGCGGTAAAAAAAAAAAACGCTGATGACTGACAGTTGGAAACAAAACAGTTTTCAGAAGCACTGTCGGTCCGGCAATTGTGTCAAGACAAACCAAAAGCTTTTTTTTGTTGCACACAGAAACAAAAATCAAGCTACTGACCATGTGTCGATTGTAGTAAGTGAGGATTGTGACACGGGAGCAGCCCTCATTGCTGCTAGCTGGGCGTGCTAAAGCACAACAGTAAATGGCAGAAAAGTGCATGCCTTGCACTCCATCTGCCCCGCTGATACGGCAGATGGATGGGATTTTAGGGAGTGGGGGCGGGGCTCCTTGGCAGTGAGGGACAGAGATGACAGCTCTTCGTCCGTGGAGGGCTACCAAGGGCCTTGGCTCTGAGCACCTACTGTGTCCTCCTGACAGAGCCTTGATGCCATCAGAGACCATTAGCGTTGACAGCATGTCATCGTGTCACACTGGAGCTCACGGTGAAGCAATGGATAAGTAAGAACAGGAAATAAAGACGGCTCAGTTGGAAACAAACAGGATTTTGCTAATGCCAGACTCAGCATCAGAGCTGTACAGATGAGGCTTCGTTTACAAGATCCATCACAAAAAGTCACACAAAACAATTCGAGGTTAATAAAAGAAAGAGTGTTTATTATCAGCTGTCCATATTTTGTGTTGGCTTTTGGCCTTTGCTTTGAGCACAGACTGTCTAGAAAGCCTCCACAGCTTGTGTTGTGACACAAGTGAAGACAAGTGACTCTAATAAAGTCATGTAATGCAATAATTCAGTGAGTGAATTAAGGACCGAGCGATTTTTAAAAAGAGTAGTGTTCCCAAAGCTAGGTCAGGCTTAAACGGCACAAAACATTTAAATACTGTGTGTGTGAGACTACTTACTGTAAATAATTAACTCTCAGGGCTTTAGCTTGGGAAATGTGTGGAAAATGTTTCAAACTATCAAGAATCAACTGTAGCAATATGGTTTTTAAATGGTGAAGACGATCAAATCTATGTACCGCCTGTTATATGAATCCATCCACTGTGGTGTTATTTAAATTAATCACTTACTATTCACATTTAGAAATATACCAGCAGATAAAGCTGCAGTACTTTCCAACAGCGATGTATTTTACTTGTTCAAGCAGGGAGTGGAAAAGCACTGGGACTTTTGAACTTGCTTTTAATGGAATGTCTTCGCAGTGACCAGCATGATAAGTTGTTTCCTGTATCCAGTTTATATATAAATAGGGGGCTTGGGCTATGATAATATAAATGACCCAGTGCGTAGTTGCACATTACCAGCATTCATCAGACTCACAATAAGTACATTTCAAGGTTACACACTGCAGCGCCGAGCTGAAATCATGTCGAATTTTCCTAACTGTAGTCAGAAAGTAATGGAATATCACAGCATGAGGTTACAGAGTGGTCGAGGTGATGGAGGGAGGGGAACTCATTTGGCTCTGTCTGTAATAAATGGAATTTATTGTATATTTAATGTCTATGGATATGGGATGAAAGGCTGTTTTCCATTTCAACAAGGTCTTCAGGTTATTTCCCCTCGCGGCACATTTGTGGGTGTGGCACATCCTCCATATAAATAAACATTTATTTATTCATTTTTATGTTTTTTTTCTTTTATAGGGACAGATATATAAGCAAGGGGCGTTTACTAAAACGACTACCGCAACATATCATAGCATTTAAAGCTTTGAAACACAAGACATGTATATGGCGTCATACAAAATACATGTGCCATTATTCATCCATATAGCGTGCACATTAAAGCAAATGTACCGTGAAAGGACATAAAAAACCGAGGGATGACACCTGATCATCCGTGAATGCATGTCTGATCGGATTCAGAAACTTGGGTTTAAAGTGATCCCAGGTTTGATCCATTGCAAGTTATGGGGATAAAGAGTTGCACATATTGAACCCCTGAAGGGAGAAAGCTGTCTGTCCAAAAGAGGTTTTATGATTTTAAAGCCCCATAGATCAACCCAGAATAAGTGAGAGATAGGCGCAGCTCGGGTAGACATTTTTAGAGTTCGCATTTGCAAACTTCCGATATTAAAACCTCACATATATTCACTTTAGGTGGCATCAGTGAGATATTATCAGCTCCCAATCCAAAGTTTTATTATGTTCTTCTATTGCATCTTAATACACTCTTTCTGTAATCACAGAGTAAAACTGCCGGATCCACAGGCACTAATAGACAGAAAGGCGATTTATTTGTTTAATTTAGTCAACTGATGCAAAATACTTTTTTACTATTACTGTCACTGCCTTGCCTCTCCTTTGGGTGTTTGGAAATGTTGTATCCCTCTCCATTAGAGCAGCAGTAGCTTTGTGTAGACTGTCATCTTCTAAACCTGGTGTTGTCAGCTCTGAGTCATCGTGCTTTGTAACTTGATTTTTTGGATCGCTCGGTCTTAGTTCAAACATTTTCTTTCACTGCCAACCTTTGTTTCTGCCTACCAGGAAGAGTCAAGAGGACCCTATGGACACAGCAAGGTGAGATCCAGGCTGCAGCGCCTCTAAAAAGGGCAATGATTCATGAGTCTGGCTCCCCTGTCCCTGGGGCTGGGAGGAATAGCTGGCATTATCTTCTGCAAATGGGTTTGAAAATGCTCTTGGCCACGTTGACCAAGGCTTGATTTATAGCTCAAGATGCGCTGAATGGTTAGGCTCGCTTTTCCCAGCATAGGTATGAGCCCCTACCACATGCCCGGACACGCACACAAAACTCACTAAGCATACCCACACCCCGCCCCACGGTGCTGCCGAGTATCTGTGCAGTTTGTGTATTTAGCTGCGGCAAAAAAAATACATGACACCGAAATTGTAGAGCAGAAGAAGTAGCCTATTGTTCATAATATGTCAGCACAAGGATAAGCAGTTTTCCACCTTTATCTTTCTTTGTCAAAGCTTATATATAGATATGAACCTTATCCTTGACTTGAAGTAGGAACCACTGTCAAAGAAATAGAAATTGCCTCCTGAAAATTGTTCCTTTTAATCTTTGAGTCTGAAAAGAGAACTTCTCCCTCGGAAATACCGCGGATAAGCTTCGTCTGGACAGTTCGGTCTTAAGAAATCCCGCTGATTGCTTTGTGCGTTTTCCACACTAATAAGCTTTATTTTCCACGTCTGAACTTGGGAGCCTCCCAGCACTTCTGGATTCCTTTCAGCTCAGGTAATATTGCCTGCAGATAATTAATTGACAGAGCAAACTGAAAATATTTAGAAAAGCTTGAGTCACTCGAAATGCTGCAGATTTATTTAAAGCCCCCAATTGTCACAAAGCAATTAACGTGGCAAACAACCTCGCCGAGCCTTTCAGGAGGGCTAAGGATTTCCTAGTCTCTTTTAAGTCGTACAAACTCCTGTTTGATTCCCACGCTGTACACCGAGGATGGTCTTCACACGCAAACAGGCATCAGTCCCGTCATTAAATCAACAAGGATTACATGCGAACAGGCGGATTGTAAGTGATAGTAATTATGGAGGAACCCGTATGTTTTCACATCAAGCATGTCCTTCCCTGTGATTGTGTTTCTCATCAGAGTTGCACTGCCTGGTAAGAACTAAGTAGGGGCGGAGATTGCGAACGAGGGCTGCACAAACTGGATTTGACTGACTTCGTGAAGCGTCTAAAATGCGAGCTGACAGAGAATGTTTTAACCAACATCACCTGCTTCCACGGTTAGAAAACTCCTAGGTCTGTCTCACCATTGTTACGTAAGATCTACATGAAGGCAGAAAAGGGAGGTCACGTATCGCCTCTCCAAGGAGCTCCTGGGACTCTGCAGACGATCAGCGGCGGTAGCTCTGGGTTTTAATGAGTGACATTTAAAGTCTGTGCGCTTTAGAGGTCCGTCCAGGCTATCATCCGTCTCCTATACCTCGTGCGCCCCCTTGGACCCCCATCAGAAAACCACCTTTTCCAAGCTGGTTGTTAATGTTTCTAAATGGTGTACTTACAAGTGGATTATTTAAAAGGCCCAGTGTCAGACAGATCTTTATCTGGCGGCTTGGCAGCTTGACTCGGACTCACTCGGCTTCCTGTCTCTGCATGTTGATTAGCTTGTTTTTCTCCCCGGTCCCTCGCTTTGCTGTGAAGTCTTGTGTGTTAACTCACCTCATGTGATTTGGGCCAAGTTAAAGAACTCCCAAGGAATGGTTAATCCCTTTTTCTTTCTTCTCAGGAAGTGAGCAGAAAATAGTGAAGGCGATGTGTTTTATTCTGTAATAGTGCAACGGATCATAGTTTGACTGTTATATTTATGTATCTACAAAGGATTCCTTAAATCTCTTGCACCTGAGACCGTCTCTATTGGGCGTGTTAATGCTTGTGTGGTTTTTGTGCACAGACCTGATTAGTGATGTAACTTGAATTAAAAAAAAAAAAAAGGAAAATCTTGCTGAATGGAAACCAAACAGAAGCAGAATAACATTTAAATGTGTCTGAGATGTTATTTGATACTGTCAGTTTTTCTGTTAAGTGCTCAGACTATCTTTCATTTCACTCAAATAAGGATTTCGACCACTTTTCAACCTTTTGATCAGCTTACTGTCACTCGGAAAAACATTGTTCGCAACGTCGCCCTTGAGGCTTTGGAGATAAGGCAAAGCAAAAGTAATATTTAAAAAACCGCATTTACTCGTTGATATTTGGGTATTAAATTTTAGCAGGAATATTACATCAAAGTTAGAATAGCTCCAAATGAAGCCCTATGCCACGTTTTACTGTGTTTTCAGCAAACGCTTTCAAAGTAAATGGGAAAGTGGATTGATAGCGGTATTCATGATTGCTTTTCATGTAAGAAACTGTGAAGTGTCAGAGGAAAGAGTCGAGACTTGCCCACCCATACAAAGCTTACGAGATTGGGTTTGAAGTGAAAACCAAAAGACCTGCTGAGAGTCAGACCCAATAAACTAAAGAAAGCTGTGTAAGTTTTTGTTATCTTTTCTTTTTTAAGGTTGAAAAAGATCATCCATCTTTGATTTCAGAAAGCCCAGTGCAATATTTCGGCAGCCTTCACAACACTTTTTCCTGCATTTTCCGCTTTTCGCAGTGACGGTCGTGACACCATGCCTTGTTTTATATTCAGCTCTTTGTTCTACAAGCTGATAAAAAAAATGAGGCTAAGGCAAGTACACGCGCTAATATGTAGCTTTATGGCCAAAAAAGATATTTCTTATCTTTGCTTTTGTACCTGCACAAAGCTGAGGCACTTTGATCTGATCTGAAGCTTCGGCTCAGGCATAATTTTGTCTGCCAGTCGCATAACCAAACAAACAAACATCAAAGCAAAGTCCAGCAGGTTGGAAAATAAGTCATATTATTGCAAATGGAAAATTAATTGGAGTTGTAATTGCCTCTTTACGAAGTAAACCTCACGATGATCGATAGCTGCATTTAAAATGATTTATTACTGATCGTCATTAGGTGCTTACAGCTAATGATGATTGGCTCACAGAATTGTTTTGTACAGTGTCAAACTCGAAGTCTCTGTCTTTCTTGTTTCAGTCCCAAGTCGGTTGGTTTGCGGTGTTTAAAGCAAAATAAATTGAAATGTTGACACAGCCGTTTTCATTTAGCAGAATTGGACGTGGTGTTTCTAAGTCAGCATAAAAGTGCTCAGTGAGAGGGTTTGATGGAAGATGATATTAGGCCACGCTCAGACCTAGTACCCTTTTTATTTTGATCTGGGCCTTTGATGTTGGGTTGAATCCAATCTGATATATAGAATCTTATATAATCCAGCTCCACAGTGCAGACATGGCTGGGAGTGTGTCTAATTTAAGATCACTTAAGCGTAGCTTTGCATTAACAAGCTGCAGCTGTCGTTACCTTTTATTTTTGATGCCTTCATGTCGTATTTGTTGTGTTTACTGTTTGGTTTTATATGAAATTCAATTACTGGGAAGTATGATCTCTACTGTTGTGTCAGACTTAGACGTGATTTGGACAACTGACATGAATCAAAAACAAAACGAGTTTCTACAGCAAAAAACAAAAAAGCAAAGTAGGTCAAAGCAACTTTGCCCACAAAATAATAAATAAATGATCAACTGAATGCCAGTTATCATCTGTAACTGTGGGTTTCTTCATTGTGACATCAGGTAATAGTTGTTTTAATTTCGAAGTATTGAAATCCCTTACAGACAAACAAAGGATTGGATTTGGATCGTGTTGCTGATATCGATCTATCAGAAACAGCTGAGCAGGCCATTCATTTGACCACACAGGAAATTATCCCTGCATCACAGTTTTACTGGAGTGCTTTGAACATGATGGTTTTACAAATGCGTTTGTAGTCGTCCCCCTGTGATTGGATGGCCCACGGAAAATTTAAGTCATAAATGGCCTCAAGGTCGTAGACTCGGGGCCTTTCCTGCCTCGGAGTTAAATGATTCAGGTCCCTGGTTTTGGTTGAGAATCAACAATCTGGAGTCCTTTAAAATGCCAACAAACAAAAAATGATTTATAAGATAAGCAAAAATAATTTGTGGTCGTCTGCATATTCATTGCTGACTTGTCCCATTATTCAGAGGCTCATTTACATTTTAAGCAGCCTATCATGGTCAAGGACTATGTGTACTTCCTCCCGTCAACCTCTGGAGCATTGCAATGAGTCGACTCTTTGAGGGAAGCGATGGGCCTATTGATCAGACACAGCTTGACCTGTGCTGATAGCAGATGAGCAGTCACTCCGTCGTGAATCTTCAAAGAAGCTTGGCAGTGATCGACCTTGTTGAAACCAAATCAAGACAACAGGAACATTAGCATTTATTCTATAATCATCCCTTAATATGCATTAATAACTTAATTGCATTTGTCAGATCAGTGGATTTATTTTACTGTGAAGTTTGAAGGAAATGAAAGCCTCTCAGCTTCCCATTTGTGTCTTGCCAATTATCTCCCTCCCTCAGGCTTTCATCTGCAGGAAATTTTGTCACAGATGTTAAGTGCAAGTAAATGTTTGTCAATAATATGTCAGTCCATCTGGACTGATGAATGTACAACACGTCTTGCTTTGGATGTGTGACAATCTAAATATCAGCAACAAGTGTGACTGTCAGGAATTGTGAGATGTCTTAATGAGACGAGATCACATCATATGTGGTGTGCAGCTAATTAAAAATGTGCGGCTTGCTTTCACATATACTCACTGACACTATTCTATCTATCTATCTATCTATCTATCTATCTATCTATCTATCTATCTATCTATCTATTTTGCATCTATGTTGCTACTGTTGCATCTTTTATGGCCTGGTGTTGTTGCATGCTGTTGCCCACTCTAACATGTGTTTGTGTTGTGTGGTGCAGCATCTCTGTAGCAGCTGGACTTTGTGGACTTTCAGTCAACAGTCTGTCCGGGGGCCGACTCTTGCAGTGGCATTTGGTACTTTTGTGTTCATTATGGGAAACTTCAACATCAGACTTAAAGCAAAAGTGATGATGATGTCGACAACCAGATTTTTTTTCCTTAGCCACAGCTGGTTACTGGTAGATTTCCTGGCAATGTGATGTGGACTGATCCATTATTACATGTAGCGTGGATGAATTTGAACTAAAATAGCACAATTGATTCATATTTTCTGTGCAAAAGCAACATAAGCAAACTTAATATGGACTGCATGCATGTTCCTATTATAAAGTACAGTGGTTCTATAAGACTAAAGTGTAATTCATAAATCATAACACTTCAGAAACATTTATCTACTGATGGCTTCAGTTTAACTTAATACATCCAAATATTAACTGAATATAAATCCTGAAAAGCCTGTTGAGTCCCCAACAAATTGCCCATATCCAAATTAGAGATGAAAAGCTGTGAAATTAAACAGTTCCTCGCCCGCGTGATGCGTTTCAAGGTTATCTCCACCATTAAACGACGGGGGGAGACCGCGACTTCACGCTGGAACCTAAAGAGCGCCGCAGCAGCCGCAGGACCGGCG
>OOFC01014308.1:0-12197 GCA_900323345.1 Pseudochromis fuscus
GTTGGTGGGGGGGGGGGGGAGGAGGGGGGTTTTTTTTTTTTTTTTTTGTGATGCAGGATAAATATGACCAATCATCTGTCCAAATTAAATGCACATGAATTAGCGATCTAATTAGAGTCCAACCACTAGAAATAATCAGAGGCTGTGCAGTCATGATTTCACAGTGATACCAGATGCTACTCAAGCCCTCTGTCTCTCCTCCATCTCCATGGTTTCGCAGTCTTGCAGCTACAGCAGGTGTCCGTAAAAAGAAGAAAAAAAAAATAAAGAGAGAGAGCTATGTGAAGGCAAGCCAATCTGAAAGCAATCATTGACCATCAACCACCATGATTGGTTTGATTACAGTGCACCAGATGCAACTGGCTGGGCGCAGCTATAAGATCCTTTAACAGGAAATACACTCTGTCCCTTTCAATCACTTTCAAGAAGTGACAACACCAAGAGAAGACCGAGCTCCCTGAAGCAACAGTCCCGTAAAGAAAAAGACAAAAATGAATTCATTGTGGGTGTCATTCACATGCTGATCCCTACAATCAACCTAAAAGACGTTGCTGCCAAGTTCCACCTACAAAGTAGCCCATAATGTACATCAGTCATTATTTCAGTTTGCCGAGCTTCCTGCTGGTTCCTGTGAATACTTGTAGATTGGCATAAAAAGGAGCTTTGTTTCTCAAAGTGTGAGCTGCTTCTAGGGGCTGCAGTACATGCATCAATACTGCAAATCAATGAAATTATCAGGTGCTTTTTAAGGCCATAAAACAACAAATAGAGGAAAATAAACACCGTGCACATGCATAAGTACTTCTTGTACTGTATATCACACTGTGCTTGGACTACAGACAGCCATGCATAGCTCAGCTGAAATACGTGCACAGGTGGAGAAGGAGGAGGGAAGGCAATTCTGGGGAGGTGGACAGCAGGAGGTGTACACCAGGCCTCATTAGCCAGAGTCTCACTCGGGAGAAACGAGGAGAAGCTCGGCTCTCCATCTCAACATGCTGCATCACCACAATTAGGGTACAGGCTCAAACCCTCGCCCTTTATAACTGTCTAATTTTCATGTAATCCTCAGCTAGCTGAAGACAAGTCCTGCGGTGTGTGATCGGAGGAAGGGGAAGTGCTCTGCTGAGTTTTTTTTTTTTTTTTTTCTAACTTCAGTTTTGAATCAATCCTCCCAGCAAAAGCACAGCTGGTAATCTCAGGACTTCCAGCTAACAAATCACTTTTGCGTAAGTAATGTCTGAAAACAGTTGAGCACAAGAAATGCTATTCAGGTGCAGGTGGATTTGGAAATGTTGCAGAACTGGTTTGACAAGACTTTGTAAAACTGTAGCAAAACAGTATTTAGCCTTGTTCTGTATTTGATCAGATCGGAGATGGTTTTGTACTATCTTGGCTTGAGAAGTCATCACCAAACAAACAGATCCACCTCAGACAGAAACATAAATACCTATTGGGGTGTTTATTTTGGGTTTTTTTTCCCCATTGCATATCTTGTCTGAAGCTAGTCAGCAAAATTTACATTCATATGATCATGTAAATATTAACGATATGATACGACATGATACAATACGGTACGATACGATACAATACGATACGGTACGGTAAGATACGATACGGTACGGTAGGGTACGATACGATACGGTACGGTAGGGTACGATACGATACGGTACGGTAGGGTACGATACGATACGGTACGGTAGGGTACGATACGATACGATACGGTACGGTACGATACGATACAATACGGTACGGTACGGTACGATACAACTTTATCAATCCAGAAGGAAATTGTTGGTTAATTTGTTTCCATTGTTTTTTAAGGGATTTTAATTAAGTAATATTTAAAAAGAGGAAAAATAAAGACCTCAAAACTATTGCTTGTGAATCTAAAAGTAAAAATGTTTATATTTTATGCGTCCGGTAACACTGCCTTCTGCCTTGGTACGAAAAAGAAATACCAGCATAAGTGATTGTTTCGTACATACATGTGGAAGGGGAAATTTAACCCTGGAGTCAATGGGACAGTTGATGGGCTTTCTCCATCTGTTCTTTGTTGTAAAACCGAGCACAGTTACTGTAGCTCAGAAACAGGACTGAACATGAACCAGGACTGAAGCCATGTTCAATGACCTTCAGTAAAAACTGTAACACAGTTACAAGTTGTTTCTAATTGAACTATTTTCAACTCAACTAACATGAACACTTTACAGTTTGTTACAGAACTAGCAAACATTTAAATTGTACAAAACAACATGGATTCATTGAGATTTTTAAGGTAAATATGATGCCCATTATGAACAGGCTGAAAGGAGCACAACACTTTTACCGTGATAATTCAAAAGCTGCACAAAATATCAAAGCTTAAAACTTCAAATCCTTCTGATTTGTTTAAAGTTGTTTCTGTTGAGATTATGTGGAAGTAGTTGAAGTTTAAAGTGCAGTCAGTTGAAGGGGATTTGAACCCTCTGTCCAGTCACTAATTAAAAATATGCTGGAAAAAGAAAATAGAAGAAACCGAACAAAGTTAAATGTTTGTAAAAATGTCCAAAAATTTGTGTAACATTGTAAAGTTTGAATGGTTTTTGTGGCTGGATGCACATCTTTGGCCTCGTGTCCAATATCCTCACTTTCACAACAGCTTTGTTTGCGACAGTAATCCTTCACTAACCAGATGCTCTGGTTAGTTTGCTAACAAACTGACATCATTTTAGCAAATCAGTCAGATTATGTTCTCTATTTAGAGCCACTCATGTTGATATGGCCAATATGGCAACCCGAGGGCGTGTTACATAACCCGAAAAGTGCCTGCGCTGAATCATTTTGTACAACATCCCTTCACAAAATTCCACTCATTACACAAGCTAACTTTGTTGATTTGACACCTTTACCCAGTGTAGTGCACACAGGTGTAGTATTTCATCAGAGGATTTGATAGTGAGGATCTCATTAAATCGGAGCAACACAAAGGAGGTGACGTCGCAGGGAACAGAGTGCAGCTCGTCTGCTGAACAAACTGTAGGAGGATGGAACAATGGATGAACAGCTACATGATTAAATGTCAAACAAATTCTACAGATGTGATTGACATCAACCAGTTTGGGTGCAGAACGCTGATGTTAAGAGCTTCACTGCCTTTTAAATGGGTCTGAGACACATGATGGTCCAAGTATGTCTGTTGTTAAATTGGAATAAAATGGAACCGGGAGGGGGTAATGAGAAACTCAGAGTTAATGAGAAGACGTGCTAATGTGTCAACGCTTGACTTAGGGAGAATCAAATCAGATCTGCAGGCCATCGGGGAAATTTCCCAAGAAGGGTAAAAAAAAAAAAAAAGACCATTCATTCACAGACTGCATGTATCATATTACGGTTTTCCCCCCCTTCCTCGAAGATGACCTACTTATGCACTCAGCACCAGAGCTGTATGACTAAGTATTACCCACACATACATTATCCTTTAAACAAGTTGCGTACACCTATGCATGTTCAATTACACGTTTGAAGTGTCTCATTATAGCTTCAGTTGTTATGCGCCTTTTATGGGTTACTGCACAACAAGGAAGTGTATCAACGGTGGAATTTGTAAGGAGGACAGACCGAGTTCCTCTCATGTCAGTGCTGCTGCTCTTCAACATCACAACAGAACACACTTGAAATTCTAGACATGGCGCTGCGCCCTTTGATATGTAAATGTGCACCTTCATTGCACTGGCAGTGATACTGAATGAAGGAACTTTTTTTTTTCCTTGCCAATTGAACCTGTTATGTTCCAAGGGAATTTGTTAATTTAGAGCAGGAGACTAATCAAGGCATCACAGTCTCGCAGGTACAGTATTATACTTTAAAACACACCTTTTTAAAGTCCTTACATCGTCAGGTTCACGGTATGAGAGTGTGTTGACCATAGACTGGATATGGTAATGCAAGAAGGGACCGGGTCAAAAAAAATGAGGCCAGTGCGGAGGTACAAAAAGATGTAATACCACCAGTGACGACGGGATGCTGGCTCTAAAAGACTCCTATAGTTTGCAATTCAAAAAAATATTCAATCAAGTCATCATGCTCATTCAAAAAATCATAATTAAGTAGATATGAGATTTAGAGGCGTGGTCAGTTTGATTGACAGGTCGGGTCTTGTATTTACCACACCTCTTGATGCAGCTTAGACACATCATCAGTGATGTAACCTGAGGTCATTGGGTGTTTCAGGTCTTCCAACCACACACCATTGTCCAGGTGACCCAGCCTTGTGTGGTCCCCGGATCCTCCACAGCCATCTTGACGCCGTCTCCACAGCGACAGAGATCTTCCTGATGGCTCTCTTGCTGGGCAGCCCTCTCATTCCCATCCTCTTGAGTGCCCTACAGAGCGACCGACCTGCCAAGCCTCTACATCCCACTCTGATGGGGTCGCACCAGGTCCTCCATCCCCTGCTTCGACGATTGCTTCTTTTCCTCCTAGCGGCCTCCTCCATCCGGTCTTCCCATGTGTTGACAGGATACAGGATGTTGCTGCCTGCTGCTAATGGTCCCTGAGCTGATGACTTCTGCCATCAACACCTGGTCATTTCAGCAGCGGTATCAACCCTATCCCAGGGCTTTTGGGCAGCAGCTTCAAACCTCCACCCACCAATGAGACTAGACCTGAATCTTAGTCTCATAGACATTGGGCAGCATCCTCAGGTTCATGGGTCAGACCCGCCTCCTCACTCCTCCCTTCATGTCCAAATATGGTAACTTTTGGCTCCAAAAACCCAACATGGCAACATTCAAATGCCAAATTCTGGGCTTTAAAATGCAAAGATGAACATCTCTGTCTCTGTCCATGGTGCTGAAACATTTAAGCTTGTTTCTGGCTGCGTCTGATACATTGATTAATTGTTTAAAGGTGGATGTTGGTGATGGTTTAAAGATGGATGTTGGTGATGGTGACATCATGTTAGCATTGTCCATTCTCTGTACAGTCTGTACACTACTGAGATAGTGTGAGTGCAAAAACTGAAATCTACTTCTCCCTTAAGTCTGGGCTCTGGTCCCTCTGTCACAGCTTTCTCTCTGTATAGTATAAAGTGTTAGTTGCAGCTGGTTTTTTTTGTTTTTTTTTTAGCTTGGTGGTTATTTTGGGGATGGGAGAAGCAGGATGATATGCATATTTAATAGCTTCTCAGTTTGTTTGTGTGTTCAGTTCAGTATTACAATACCAGGGTTCAATACTCCTTCTCAAAGCCTCAGCCACTAATATAGGGGATAGTTTTTCTGCCAATAGTCATGGTGGAGTCTTGCCTTTTCCCCCTCGAAAAAAAAAAATCTCACTCCAAGTCATTAGCAGCTGAGAACTATTACCTGAAGAAGCTGAAGATTAAATAGGTGGAGGAAAAAAAAACCATAAACACTGCAGTATTGTTTAATCTCTGGAATGCAGTGCAGCCTTAAATCCATTTACCCACAGCATTATATATTTACAATACCACTTATGAATCATTAACACCCCCTCCTACAATTTCATCCTCTGAGAGCAAATCAAAGCTAAGCCTAACACGCCGAGAATATCACACGTTTCTAATTGTAGTTACGCACGTCAAAGTATTTTTTTTTTTCCTAAACGGCAACATTAGGCAGTGGTTGGATGCTTAATTCTCTCAGGATCAAAAACCTTTCTGATGCCACATGACAGCACCCATCCCTGAAAAAATAAGGATTTGCCTGTTTGGCTGCAGAAAGCTGTAGCAGACCTAATAATGTCCAGTGCAAAGCACATTACGTCTGGGATGCACAGCCTCCTCAGTGCAAATACTCCAGTGAGATTTGGAGATAGGCAATTATGACTCAGTGGTTTGAGCCTGGCCTAATATCTCTGTTTTGAATGAGTGACTTCTTTATAAGGTCACTGCAGTCATTGACTGACAGTTCAGCAAAATTCTGCCATGCAGAAGAATACTAAGGACCTCCAGCCACTATTGTGCCATCAGCAGTGAACTGACCACGGAGCACAAAGAGCTTATCATTGGTAGAGAAAAGCTTACATGCCCCAGAGAACCATTTCATGTCCCTCTGAATACCGGGGGGGTCCTAACACTGTGGAGAAGAGATGCTCACTTTATTGTGCTGCCATCAGTCACATCGGTTTGTGTCCTTGGCTGCCTCGGAGCATCTCCATCCCCCCCAGTGCTCACAACAGTGGAGTGCCATCTGAGATCCTCGCCAGCAGCTCTGTCCACACTGCAGTCGAGTGGAGTGACTGTGAAAGACTCGCACTGCCACTCTTAATAGGACAGGGTTAGCCATGGGATGAGCCCCGAGATGCTAGTTTAATCTATTACACCCACTCCTCCCCAGGCCACCGGAGAGAAGGCACTTCATCGACTCCGAGCACCACCTCAGCCGCCTCTTTGTCACTCTCCCTCCTCTTTTTTTTTTGTTCTTCTCCTTTGTACTTATTCGCTCGCACACACAGCACATGAATACGCAGACGTATATACACAGAGACACACACATTGCTCCCTGCTTGGTTGCTCGGTGAGGTGTTATCCGTCTGTGTTGGGCACTTGAATCCTCCTGCTGCTCTGAGGTATTGTTTCCTTCTTCCCTCCTTCTTTCGAGTCCTTTCACACCGGGGCCTAAAATAACTCATTTCACCTCCCACTGGAACATTCAGCACTATAATCAATAGATTAGTTTCAACTCCTGTCTTTGAGCAGGGCTCACTTGGTATCATATGCCACAGACAAAGAGACAAATGCTTTTTAGTTTCAAGCTATAAGATGCTGCAATTACCCCACAGGCAATATAGAGATTGTATATATGTTTCAAACACTTTAGAGGATGAGGGCATGCTGTTACATTGCAATGAATAAATGTGTCCTTGAATAAACTGTAAACTTCCACTTTGTTCTTTAGTATTCAAGTGAGTTTGTTCATTACTTTTGTCACTTGACCACTGCTTTTTTACTGCCCGTTAGTATCTAAGGAAGATTGAAATGCAGTAATAGCATTCATTCTCTGAAATGATTTACTGTTCAAACAGCCCGGTAATGACGTGCCTGATAGAGAAATTGGACTGCAGTGACTTTATGGCTTTAGTCAAATTAAGTCCCTAATTGATGACAGGGATGATGAAAAAAAAAGGGGCTTCCTGTCTCACTACTGTCAATTGACTTTGCAGAATTCTAAATATGGACACTTTTCTTTTTTCTATTTTTTTTTCACAGCTAAGGCGATTTAGGCAATTAGTGGCATTTGTTTTGTTAGTCAGTCAGTTTTGCACTCCACTGGTGACTTTCCTTAAATGCCATGCGACACTTACATTAATCACTCGCGTATGCAGTTCTTTGGGAGCGGGGAAAAAATGTCACCTTATGCAAGCTGGATGACTCATTAACCACTTTTAGTGTTAGGACAATATTTTTAAAGAAGATATTTCCACAAGTAAATCATCACTTATTTTCATGTGTTGTTTATTATTATTATTATTATTATTGTTATGCATTAAATCTTCAAGCTCATCTTGAATGAATGTGCTCAGTCTGAACCTTTCTGTCTCTGTCCATGGTGCTGAAACATTCCAGCTTGTTTCTGACTGTGTTAGATACATGTAAAAGATGGATGTAGTTACAAGTAGATATTAGGCTTCAGAAGAGAAATATTTAGGGGTGGGGTTAGTTTGATTGACAGGTCTGGTCCCCAATGATTTGCAGCTGCTTTGGAGACTCATTCATTGATGAACTCCAGTCTGATACACAATAGACTGTCTTCAGGTTCAAGAGTTAGACCCGCCCCCTCACTCCTCCCTTCATATCAAATATGGTTATTTTTAGCTCCAAAAACCCAACATGGCCACATTCAGATGGCAAACTCTTGGCTTCAAAATGCAAACCTGAACCTCTCTGTCTCTGTCCATGGTGCTGAAACATTTAAGCTTGTTTCTGGCTGTGTCCGATACATTGACTGTTTAAAGCTGGACTTAATCACACAGTGTGAACTGAAGCTTATGTGGAAGTGTTGAAAAGCACAATGCCTGATGGCTTCAGTCAAGAATACTGACGCTTTCCTCAAATTCACACCTTCCTGTGGCAGCTTAGCATATTTACATGTTGCTAAAAATACAAGTTGCTAAAAAGTGAAATACGATGAATGGCCACGATATGCCGGCCGCAAAAACTCCATCTCCATTTCCCTTGAAATACTCAGTCAATTCATTTTTGTCCACAAGTCATTGTGGTTTCATTAGCTAAAGTAGGCTCTTCCTGTTAGTGATCTGATGGTCCATCTGAAAATCATTTCATCATCACACAGAAATTAGGTCTCAAAGATAAGTATATTTTGAGGCGTGACAAGTTTGATTGACAGTGTCATAAACTCACCTTGATGTGCTTGCCTCCTCCCTGCTTCCAGGCTCCTCCCTCTTATCCAAATATGGTCACTTCTGGCTCCAATAAAACAAGATCCTGACGACCAAATGTCAAATCTCTGGCTTCAAAAACCCTCCTGCTGGCAGTACTCCAAGTGCCAAGGTGTTGGCTTGTGCCATTGCCCTGCAATTAATGGACCTGCTCTACTTTCCGAGCCAAGCTGTGAACATCAATGATGGAAAACCATAGCAACCACCATGAGCAACAAAGCCAGAGCCCCTTAGTGACAAATTACCTAACAACACTGTAGACAAAATGCCAAAAACCCAAGCAACCACTAAGTGACTTGAACTTCAGGTGCACATAACTTTTCAAATTTTTCTAGTACTTTTACAGGTATTTTCTCCCATCCTTTTAAAGTTAGATACTTGTTGTTGAGGCATGCATCTAGCCATTTGCAGTTCACAAGTCACCTGCACGTCTCTACAATGTTTTTGAAGCCCTCGAGGGCAGTGGATTTGGAAGCAGTGCCAGAGGTCTGCAGGAAAAAAAACACCCTCTTTTTATTCGATGCACTATGGCCACATGGGGCCTTCAGTTTGTACAGTGAGGAGATAGTCCTGTATTAAAATGGATTTCCTGAATGTGAGCCAGCAAATATTATGCCACACAAGCTGTCATTAAACAATGCCATTCCTTTAGGCTTAGAACAGCACATTTCAATTACGCCTATCTGCCATCTTTTTCTTCTCCCAAGAGAAGGTAAATACACATGCAAATGGACAAACAGCATTTAATCTGATTGAAAACTATTTTGCCACCACGAGTGAGTCAAGGTTATCAGGCTGAAATCTCTCCATGCACGTGTGGGAGTACGACATTGCTTTCCATATATGTAGAGCAGTATTTTAATGCAGCTGTGTCCTTCCACGTGCCTTTTCATCTACAGTACGTCGCTCCGCTTTCACACATTTGTCTGCACGTTTTCCCTGGGAATCCATTGGTGGATTTACCTATTGTCTCCCATAATCTTATGTTTTGCAGATGGGATGTGCAAACCCCCTCAATGCCTCTGCGCCTTTTTTTTTTTTTTTTTCCCCTCTCCCCCCTGTATCGGCAGACTGGGAAACAGATGATCATCCTTTGAACCCATTACTCAGCCTGATCCTCTTATCATAACCAACCTTCCCGAGTCTCTAATTTGGGGTCTGCCAAACTCTGCTCTGTGCACAATGTGGCTTTCGTCTCTGTCCTGCTGTGGATTTTTTTTTTTTTTTCCCCCCAATGTGTGTGCGAGGGAGGGAAGTCAAAGAAGAAGGAAAGTGACAGAGAGAGAGAGGGAGAGAGGGGGGGTTGTCTGCACACATTTGCACACCTGTCTCTGGGGATATTCTACCAATCTGAAATAAGACAAGTCCGTGGGCGGGTCAGTATTCTGGGAACGCAGTGAACAACTCATAAAGGCTTCATCTCTTGGCTACCTACCTACTCCCCACACCTTTCCAAAGGAACAACTCATTCTTTCTCCTCTCCATTTTTTTTTTTTTTTCTCACTCTGTCCATGTCCTGCTAATATCACAATCCCACATGGGCAGGAGCACATGTTGTTTGGTAAATTACACTGTGGGGGGGCTCGGCCATTTAAAAGGGGGCTCAGAATGTCCCCCGTCAACAATGGCTTTGTGCGACTAGCCGGCGCTGTGGGGAATACGCCACAATGCCTCATTGTTGTAATGGCAGCATATCAAGCATAGGAAGTAAAACAATAGGGAGAAAGATGCATCCTCACCATCCATCAAGGGTATACATGATGTAAACAAATAACTGTCTTCATTTACATCAGAATTGCTTGCCGTCTCATTCTGTTATTCCATTACTGTCAATGCGAAGGTCACTATAAAATGATCTATAGCTTCGACTCTAAGCGCCATTCACACGTTTGGCGTCTGTACGCGCACGTATGATTTACGCACGGAGGCTTTGGCGCGTGTTCACGCACACAGGCCTCTACTGAGGGAGCTCTTACACTAAGCAGGGAATCAATTACTCACTCAAGCTGCATATTTTTCAGAAGGGATCAAAGGATCACATACCTTTGTGTACTTGCGTGCCGGGGCATGTACTAAAAATGTACCAGTTAACGAATACCTCAGTCTGACACATCAGAAAAACAAATGCGGATTTGCATTCCCCCAAAGAACATTTTAGACACTTACATCAGAAATACCCTGAAAGGCACAAAAACAGGTAGAATTGGCTGCAGTTTTTTTCTCCATTACTTTTGCAATCAGATGTAATATATGCCAGAACAAAACACAAATGCTTCGACTCTTTAAACGGATTTTTTTTGGCTGGCAACAAATGCAGGATTTAATGAGAAGCTGCTGTTTTGATCAGTGACTTTGCATGTAAAGCTGCCGCTACAGGAAGTGTTTTTAGACAGATATAGACACAGATATTGATACTTTATTGATCCCAAGTTGGGAAGTAATTTGGCTAAAAGAAAAAATAAAGTAATATGTTTCAACATCCAACAAAAAAAGTCTATTTCCATTTTATCTTGCGTATTGTTTTCTGTGCTGTATGAAACCGACAGACCACCAACAGTGATAAGTGATTTAACAAATTAAATGAGATATCCAATAAACATAATGATGAGGTTTTCCTCTCACAAAATTATCGCTGTCATTATAACAAAGATGAATGGTACAAAATATTTGAAGGTATATTTTCAATTCAAGAAATATCTGATGCCACTAAATCTGAAACAGCATTTAAATTCAATGCAGAAAAAGCAATCCATGTTATCAATGCATTGAAGCACTGCTTACAAAAAAAAAAAAAATCACCCTCTGACATTTCCGTTTTCCTCCTTTTCCCTGTTGCAGAGACATTTTTTGGCTTTTGCATTATGCAAACTTAGCATTCCTTTGCACTTCTTTTTTTTGCTCTTGAATCTCAATACCCACTGACAACAAATGGCATTTAAACTCACTGCAGGGGTCTGCTGCTTGCTGCCAAAGGGAAGATGCAGAACAGAATATGAAGGTATCAATGTGCGAGGGCTTGTGTGAGCAAGCCAGACTGTGAGTGGAGCACAATAGCACAATGGCAAGTCTTTATTTGTTGCCTGTGAGAGTGTGTGAATGAGAAATTACATATGTGTGCATTAGTGTGTGTGTGTAAGGGTAACGCTTCGGTATTATGTGTTTCTTAACTGCTACATGGCACATTCAGAGGGCCAAACATGCGCCAGCTGTTCCAGTGATACCGACATGATGTATTTTAATAGAGCGCTGGAAGGAGCGAGGCAGAGTGAGCGTTTTCCCTGCATTTCAGCTCGGGATCCAAATGGCAGTGAAAAGGTAACACTTCTGAAAAACAGCATATTGCACAGTGCTTGTTCTGGCTCCTTAAGAGCCACCCCCTGATGTTACTGTAGTTAGTAGTGAGTTAGTACAGCTTTTCTTTGTGTTTTTGTGCTAGCCTGTCTTACTTTGATTAGACAGGAAGTGGCGCCGCTTACTACTTCCTGTACGCTATGAAGGAGCTGTACTTCATGCTGTTTGAGCCTGCACAGCCTGTATGTTTATATTCATGTTACGAGTTAGTTTTCTTCACGTAGTGCTATCCGCTGTATGTTTTTGTGTCACGTTTTCTATTTGTTGTGGTAAAATAAGCGGGTTTAATAGGCGTTAGCTTTACGCGCGAATTAGCCGCTAGCTAGCGGCTAGCATTAGCACGCTAACTAATTTTGGTGTGTTGGTTTGTTTGTGTTAAGGGGGTCATGGACATCATTTGGGGGACGTGATTATTCATTTTTACATTCCAAACGTTGAATTGTACT
>OOFC01014309.1:8808-21804 GCA_900323345.1 Pseudochromis fuscus
CAGCCGCTGATGATCACAAGACTGTCAGGAAGCCTCTCTGTGTGTGTGTGTGTGTGTGTGTGTGTGTGTGTGTGTGTAAATTACTGGACACCTGAGGGGATAGATAAACTGTCCATCTTTACCTGGTAACTTGACCTAACTAGATACAGTGTGTGTTTAGGGAGTGACTCAGAATCAGACAGTTAGAGATCAAATGTTGATGTCAGTAAAGTCAAACTGCAAAAGTAACAAAACCTCCATTTTAATCCCTTTATGCTTGTAGTGGTGCAGACCTCTACATGTTCCTGTTTAACTCCAGCTGGCTTCATAATTTTACCTGGTTAGCTAGTTAGTGAATTCACCAGTCAGTATTCTGCTACTCTGTTAGTCAAGCTAGTTAGCATTTAGCATATTTGAGTCACTGCTATGATTTATGTTATTTCAAAGTATACACTCTAAAACAATGTTGGGTTGTTGTAACCCAGAACTGGGTCAGTGTTGGACTGACTACATCCTGGTTAATTCAACAAAGTAAGATGGACTGTTACTGCCTGGTGGATAAAATCAACAAAATACTGAAAACAATCACAAAATATTGGGTAACAACAACTCATCTTTCTGGGTTAAATGAAGTGACCATATTTGGATATGAAGGGAGGAGTGAGGAGGCGAACCCGAGGTCACTGCCTCATGTGGCTGTTTGACTTTATCTACTGACATCAGAATGACATGTGGAAAAAATGTACTAACTGAATATTTCAGGATTGAAAATGAGGATTGAAATTGAAGTCATTTGGGGTTTTTTTTCCCAGCCTCTAGTGGCCATCAGTGATATGGCTGACACCTTCTTCCACTCCTGCATTGGTTTCATTTTTGAGCCCCACTTGCTTCGTCCATACAGTCTATGGTTGTCCCTGTTACTCTGGTATCTAGGGTAGTTAGTACTTAGTAGCTCCTTTGAGATATCCAGAGGGATATGAGCATCAGTGACTCACCATGAGATCACACAGTCAGGTTTGGTTTGCATTTCCTTTGCTGTGCAGGTGCAGACGGTTGTGCTATTGTGTGTTCAAAGCACAGCTCCTAATGACCTTCGTCTGCGTGCTGTGTGACGTCATGGCGCTGTGTGTGCCGCCTTATCGTTAAAGACAGAGGCATCGATGAGCCAGAGCGTCTAGACACCAGCCTTAAGCACCTCCTCTGTTTGTTCTCACTGTACTGAATAAACAGCCTGATGAGGTCACACACCAGGTATGTGCTATAAGATGCATGACTGACACATGTGCGTGTTTTATAGCATTAGTGTTAAAAGGCGTCCACTATGCATTGTATGCATTAGAGACTGAGACTTTTTTCTCAGGACTGTCAGAGCCACAGACTGTGGACAGAATGGAGGAAGCTGACCTGACATCACCGCTGGATTGTGGACTCTCATCCTGATCCAGGAGTTTGGTCTGTGAACGTGGCCATGTTGGTTGTTTGGAGCCAGAAGTGACCATGTTTGGATATGAAGGGAGGAGTGAGGAGGCGGGTCTGACCCTTAAACCTGAGGACACTGTCCAATGGGACTTGACTTCAGCGCTGCTCTCACTGGAGACCAGAGCTGTCAATCAGACTGACCCCGCCCCTAACTCCTCCCACCAGATCTCTGAGAAGAAGAGTTGACTTTATCTAATGACATCAGAATGACTTGTGGAGAAAATGTATTGACTGAATATTTCAGGATTAAAAATGAGGATTTTTGAATTGAAGTCAGTTGGAGACGTTTGGAGTTTTTTGGTGCCAGCCTCTAGTGGCTGTTGAGAGTATTACACTTTTTTAGTCCCACTTGCTTTGTTTATTTCTAAACAGTCTGTGGTGACAGCATGTTGTTACAGTGATTACAGAAAGGACAGAAGGAGGTGCTGAGGTGACCTATAGGGAGGTGTTATTTACTTATTTAATCATTGGATCAGGAATGTCTTTTAAATCAGCTGCAGGTCCGACACACAGGACACAGCTTTGTCAACTGGTTTGTTTTACATTCAAACTGATAAAATGAAGAAGTCATTTTGTCTTCTGCTTTTTTTAATGTCCCTTTGTGGCCTTGGACATTGTTGTGTGTGTTTGTGTGTGTGAGTCAGTCAGTTGTCAGTGTGTGTACACTCACTTTGTTTGGAGACCTGAATTACCACTGTAGGAACTAAGGAAGTATGTTAAATTGAACTGACATGAGATGACAAACAGAAACTCCCTGGGAAACATGTTGGAATAACATCATTAAAGGAGCATTCAGGGTATTTCATACATGTGATGGTCAGCTCATTAGCAACAGGTAGTGAAGGGAGCCATCAAAGGAGTGATGATCATCAGGTTTGATACTTCAGATATTAACCTGGGGTGTGATCCACTGTTGAGTTGCTTCATGGGGACTGCAGGATCAAACACTGTGAAACATGACCTGTGATTTTAAACATCTTTTTGACATTTTTGAAATACAAAAAATAGTAACATGACAAAAATAGACTGTGAATTTACACGTTTACACATCTAATGCAAAAATATCTGATTGCATAATCTTTGAAGAAAATTTTTAAAAGTTATTAGATTGTTATATTTAAGTTCAAGTTCAAACATTTGTAAAGTTTGATTAGTGGCAATTAGTGACAATTAATCATAAAAGGAAACATTGGTTATGTAATTTTATTTCCTTTATTTGTGATACATATCTTGTAAAATTAAGTTTTCACAACAAAAGCATTGCGAAATGTTTCCACTGATGTAAATTGTCGTAATTAATCATTAAAAAGCTGTCAAAATTACACAAAATTGCAGGTCAAATCAATTGGTTGGTTATGCTTTTATGTTGCAATATTTCAATTGCAATTTTTTACAATAAAGCATGAAAAATGTTATATGTAAGTCCCTGTGATGTGTTGGCATGCCCCTTTATTATGACCAATAACATAACTGTTGGTTCTGTGAGAGCAACAGTGACAGTAAACATGGAGGCAGACATGTCTCCTCAGCTTTTTTGACTAAATAATGAGCTCAGTGCCAGGAGCCACAGTGTGGCCTGCAGCCATCAGGAATGCTCAGCCTTTGTGTGTGTGTGTGTGCGTGTATCAGGCCAAGGGAGAATCTGAAGAATGCTCCTCACCTCAATAACAACCCTGCAGCCCCCAGC
Organism: Pseudochromis fuscus; assembly: GCA_900323345.1. Lineage (NCBI taxonomy): Eukaryota > Metazoa > Chordata > Actinopteri > Pseudochromidae > Pseudochromis > Pseudochromis fuscus. Next base: position 11,954 of record OOFC01014309.1, read on the forward strand.
CTTAATAACACCCCAATAAAAGAGCCTATAAGTGCAGCATGAACAATGTGGCACCAGCATGCTTTCACATTCACTCCACCATTTAAAACAACAGAATTAGACAGCGTGAAGTGATCCAGGTCCCTCTGGGCTTCATCTCACCAACGTTTGTTTCATATAAATGTTATGTTGAGAGTGGCAGGAAAAACACAAAGGAACAGCTTCAGTGTTTGGTGAAAAGGAGAAGTGAAAGGATCCATGACTCCAGATGTGTTCAGAGGGTGAACCTCACAGAGCTACAGTGTGTGGATGTTAGCGAGAGCAGAGGAAGCTGCTCAAACACTCTCTGTACAGCGGTCCTATTGTTTCACTGGAATTTGCCGACCAAGACGTGTTAAAATGTCCCAGGATGTCGAGTGGACTCTGTGGTTTGTCATGTGGCTCCCTCCAGTGACTATTTAAGGTACTACTCTTCCTTACCTCACTGCTGCCTTTGCTGTTTGCCTCACTCAACTCATTACCCTCAGAAACACTGGTTTTATTACCTAACCATCACTGACCACCAAATAATGGCTGAAGGTTATATTCATATGAATATCTCTCAGCGCCACTGAAAACAAGGGTTATTCATGTTTTAAAGACATAAAATATGAGTAAAAATAATGATAATTTTACTAAAGTAACTTTGAACACAGGACATTTTCTCAGAGAGGACTATCAGCTGTTTACTGAGAAGATATAAAAATGATGTGATATGTCATTGTTCTCTGTTTGTGCAAAACATGTCTTCATAAGTTTACACAATGTTACATTAAACAGGTGTGTGGTGGGAAAACACACATTTCAATCATCTCATCTGAACATATGAAGCTTGATATGAGCTGAAGTTGTATTTATTCACATAGACTGAACGTACTGTACCTTCTGCAGTCACTATGAACGTGAATGTTGCAGAACTGTCAGTTGTAGTTAATTAAAACACAATCAACATAAATACTCAGTTACTTCTCAGACTGTGTTTGGTTCAGTAAAAGTGCTCTCCTCTTACATTTTTTGTACCAACTCCATAAACTATGTACTATATACACCCCGCTCTAGTGGGGGGTTTTGAGTACTTTGTGTGTCCCCCGCCCCCCAACCACTTAGTGAAGTAGTATCCCAACAAGTGACTCTGCATCAGTGAAAATCTGTGAACTTGTCCTTTAAAGTCTTCACTGCACAGATGTGATCCCTCAGACCAGGACCATGTAAATATGGGATGAAAATACCATCAACGTCAGAGAAAGCAAAAGATCAGAATGGCTTAGAGCAGGGGTGTCCAATCCTGGTCCTCGAGGGCCGCTATCCTGCATGTTTTAGATGTGTCCCTCTTCCAGCACCTGATTGAAATGACCAGATCATCATCAAGCTCTGCAGAAGCCTGATAATGATCCTGGTCATTTCAATCAGGTATTGGAAGAGGGACACATCTAAAACATGCAGGATAGCGGCCCTCGAGGACCAGGATTGGACACCCCTGGCTTAGAGGTAGTCAGTCTGTGGCCGTACTGAATGAGGATCCTGAAGACTGAGCCTCATCCAGTGCTGGGCCTGAATCCTCTGCTGTTACTTTGCTTGTGCTGACCCGTCAGGCCGTCTGCCAAAGACCACACCAAGCAGCAGGATGAGCTCTCATTTCCTGGATCAGTTGAATGACAGCAGAGCTGAGGGAGCAGTGCACAGTGAAGGGGGCTGAAGCTGCTCCAATCAACGTGCATCAGGTAACGATCCAAACGAGCACAGAGTGGCAGCTCAGCAGTGGGAGCTTGTTACAGCAGCCCTCACTCACTGTCCACATTTTGTCTTTGTTTCATTTCCGTTTGACATTTTTCATGTGTTATTGTTTTTCAATGTTACGGCTGCACGTTGGAAACCAAGGCCGCCATGTTTGCTTTGGCCTTCCTGCTGTTTTTTGTTCTTTGGTTTGTGGCTGTGTCTGGGGACCATGGACTGATTACAGTGCAGACCGGCTGGTAATGAAGCGTCATGATGCTGATGACTCCAGACACTTCTGCTGCAATGGACTGATTCAAACTCCTGTGGGTGTGCAGGACGCTGCAGAGTAAGACGACAGGAGGGGGACTGACGGTGTGTGAGATATGGAGTTACTCTGGGTACTGCTGTCAGGACCCTGAGCTATTAGTTGGTAGCATGAGGCCTTACTACCTGCCACGCGAAACCTCATGTGTTATTGTGACAGCGGTGTGCATTACCCCCTCTGCTAATGGTGAGCTAGCAATCTGCAGACACAGCTCCTCCTTCTTATCTCTGAGGACTTTAACCTCTCCACGCTCCACTCTGCTCACATGCCACTCCGGAAACAATAAAACACTGGAAATGGTTTATGCTAACATCAAGATGGCGGACAGCTCATCACCCCTCTCCCCTGTGCTGATTGGATCATAACCTGGTTCACAGACGACTCCACACAGTGTGGAGATGGGCTGATGAGGCTCTGACAGACTGCACTGATACATCTGTGTGGGATGGAGGCTGTGAGGACACCTACAGTCTCACACACTGTATTACACTGTGGAAAACACCACACCCACCAGGACTGTACTGTGGTCCTCTCACAACAAACCACTGCTCCTGAGGCAAAGACACTTCTTAAGGTGAAAAATATGAAGAGGTGGAGGCTGCAGCATCTGTCCCTCCCCCTGTCCAGTCCTCGTCCTCCCTGCTGCAACCCCCTGTCTGCACCTCAGTGCTCTGCCTCACCTCCACCTCAGCTCCCAGCCCTCCTGCTCCGACCTTCTCCTCACATCACTTTGTGTAAGGAACCAGGTCAGGAGGATCAGGACTAGGATGGCTGCAGATTCAGCATCAGCTCCAGACTCCTGAAGTCCTGCAGAGACCAGCTGTGCAGGATTGTGGAGCTCATCTTCAACATCAGGCTGCCACAGATGTGGAAGACATCCAGCGTGGTACCTGTCCTCAAAACTGTGCTCCCCAAGGACCTCAGTAGTGGCAGACCCTGGAGCAGCTGGTCCTGGTGTATCTCCACCCGCTGGTCCGACCATTGATGGACCCACTTCAGTTTGCCTACCACCCCGGTTCTGGTTGGACAACGTCATCATTTTCCTGCAGCACTGAGGCCTCTCTCACCTGGAGAAGCCTGGGAGCACTCTGAGGACCACCACCTCACATCCTGGATAATGGACAACTTCACCAGCTGTCACAGGACTGGGTGTCCAACACAGTGGTCTGCTGTATGTGGGCCCTGCAGGGACCAGTCCTGGCTGCGTTCCTCTTCACCCTCTGCACTGCTGACTTCTTTCATTACTCCCTCATCTGTCTCCTGCAGACGTCCTGATGCCTCCTCACTGTCAGGGAGGACAGAGGACAGACACAGGACTCTGTGGACTGGTGCCAGCAGAACTGCCTCCAGACCAACACGGGGCATCGACAGAGCCAGTGATGGATCTCTGCAGGAGCACACAGTCCCTCGACACCAGTGGACACCCAGGGAAGTGACAGTGAGATTGTGACATCCTGCAGGTACCTGGGTGTTCACCTGAACAACAAACTGTGCTGGACAAACAACACAACAACGCTTTAAAAGAAAGACCAGAGCAGACGGTACCTGCTCAGAGGTCACTCCTGAAAACCTCTGACTCTGTGGTGGCACCAGCCATCTTTTATGGAGTGGTCTACTGGGGGTTCAGCATCTCGGTTGCTGACAGGAGGGACATGAACACACTGAAGGCCAGCTCTGTCCTGGGACGCCTCCTCGGCCCGGTGGAGGTGGAGGCGGTGGGAGACAGGAGGATGATGGTGAGGCTGTCCCCCACAGTGTGCAGGACGCAGTATCAGCCCTGCAGAGCTGCTTCACCCTAACTGTGTGAAGAGTGTTACCACAGGTCCTTCCTGCTGCAGTCACACTGTGCAACCAGCACAACTCCCACTAAACCACAGACACCAGAACTGACTAACCTCCTGCAACAACATCTACTGCTACATCAATATGTTCCTGTGTGCAATGGTGTCAACTGTGTCTTCATTGTCTGTTTAAACTGATCATGCTGTCTCTACAGTTCATTTTGTTCATTAACATTAAGAGCCTGAGGGTGTATGTTCATCAGGTTTTCAGTGGATAGTTAACGCCTGAGCATGTGCAGAGCGGCCTCCCCTTCCAATGATACTTCTATTATCCCGGTACCAGCCTGCCGTGCCAACACACACTCAGCATCATTCACTGTGCAGCAGCCCAGATCAGCAGAGCTCAGCACAGGAAGCGAGATGCTGCACAAAACCAGTCAGATGCACAGATTACAGCGCCCGCAGACAGACAGCAGGCGGGTGGCAGGGTGGCAGGGGGCGGCACGTGTTGGGTGAGAGCAGCCCAAGACAAGTCAAATGAGGACAGGTCTGATCAACATGTTTACGTCTCAGACTGTCTGCACCACCAGCCCTCTTCCGTTTCTCATCACGGCTCAGATCACCTCTTTATTGTCAACGTCTTATCAAACCAAGAAGTCTCCCCCAAAATTTCGACCAGGCTACAGAGACATTCAAAATGAAATTAGGAATCTGACTTTTAGATTCTCTACCTAAAATACTGCGCTGCAGGAAATAGATTTTAAACAGAGATAAATAAAAATCACAAGAATCCCAGTTACTGCTGGTGAGATTAACCTGTTTTGTTTTAAAGGATTAAAACTGAGCTCTGATGCTTTGATATCAGAGTTGTTGTACTACATACAGTAGTTAAAGACTACATCTGAAGTTATTCTTTAAAAAGATAAGCAGATGAAAACAAACTCCTACATCAAACTGCAGAAATAAAAGTAACACTAACAGTAGTTTTAAAAGCTACCGAGCTACAGTCAGCTGATCTAGTAGATGTCATGTGGTTTTATGAGGTCTAGTTGCATTTAACTCTGTTTTAATGTATTTAAATTAGGATTCATTTAATTATCTAGCTCCCTGGTACAAAGGTTCATGTAAGCTGAAGAAAAAACAAGAACACATTTTGTTTTTCGTGAGGTTTCTGTGGTCCCATCCACAGTTTTTAGTCCGTTTCTGAACAAAATAATTTCCACCATTAGATTTTCATTGGTCTTACTTTACTGTAAACACAGGAACACAGAAACACATTTTCTGTATCATAGAATTTAAGGATCAGTTTAAGTGTCTGAGTAACTGTTTATAATATGTAAGTGACACATTTAAATACTTTGAATATTTTATGTGAGGTCAGTGATAATTATTTAGCAAACCAAAGCCACAGCAGAAAGGTTTTCCAGCTTCTAAGCAGTGAGCTCAGAGACTCCCTGACTCTGTGCCAGAACAAGCATCCGAAGGCTACAGTGTGAAAAGCTGAACAAGAATGTTATGACCTCAGTATGAAATCACCTGCCAGAAAAAGACTGGAAACAACCTGCTTACATTCACACCGGGAACAAAACAGCCACTTTCCAGCCTCCCAGCCTCATCACAGGAGGATGCTCATCACCACGGTTACTGGACACAAGTGTCCTCCAATTACAGTAGCGTTCACATGCTCCTCATCCCACTGACCTCCTGCTATGATGGCTCCAGTCACATCAACACTGAATACACAATGACCGAAATGAATCTTGGAATTGCTGATATGTTAAATATCAAGAAATTGGTCATGTCCATGTCCTCCAACTTGGACACAGTGTGTCCTATAGATGTAGAAGAATAGAGTCTTCCACCTACACAGACCGCACACAGACCGGACGAAGCTCATCTGACGTCACCCTGTTTTGGATCTCACTGGTGACTGAGCCTCAAAGTATTTGTAAATCATTGGAGGTCAGACCTGTCAATCAAACTAATATCTAATCTCAACTAATATCTCTTTTATGAAGAAATAATTTTCAGATGGACCACCTGTCAATCAGACTGACACCCCCCCGTGAATATTTCAGGATTGAAAATGAGGATTTCTGAACCAGAGCCAGAGTTTTTTAGCCATAGACCAGGGGTGTCAAACTCGTGCCATGGAGGGCCGAGACACTGCAGGTTTTCTTTCCAGCCAGTCTCTAAAGCAGGTGATTTTAATCATCAACACCTCCTTCAATTTAAGGTAAGGAGCTCATTGGTAAGATCAGCTGCTGGAGAGATGGTTGGAAAGAAAACCTGCAGGGTCTCGGTCTCCATGGCACGAGTTTGACACCCCTGCCATAGACTGCATGTAGAAATAGATTTTTTTAAGCAGGGCTACAAAATGAGGCCACTGCAAAAGTGTTAAAAAATGCAATACTCCCAATGGCCACTAGAGGATGTCTTCAAAAAACTCTGCCTCCAATTGATATCAATTAAATAATTATAGTTTTTGATCATGAAATACTCTGATGTCATTAGTTAAAGTCAACTCTTCTTCTCACTGATTTGGTCCATCTGAAAATCATTTCATCATTAAGCAGATGTTGGGCTGAGAGAAGGGGAGGAGTTAGGGGTGTGGCTAATCTGATTGACAGCTCTGGTCTCCAATGATTTACAGGTGGTTTGGAGGCTCATTCACCAGTGAACTCGTCTCAGACACATTGGACAGTGTCCGTGGGTTCAAGTCCACAAACCAACAAGTGACATCATATTAGCTTCATGCCTTCTGTGTACAGGGTATGGTTGGATCCAGCATCTAGTGGTCATTGGTGGTATTGCACTTTTTTGCACTTTCACACTGGATTCACTGTTGAGACTCTGTCCATCGCTGATATACAGCCTATGTGTGTGTTTATATTTTGCTGGGTAGGAGGCAGGACCTTGAAACCACACGTCCTCCCTCTGGCACACACTCTGGTTGCTAATGACATCACCAGCGCCTGTTTACACAATATTTTATCTTCACTTTTGTACAATTGGAGGAAATGATGACGCATCATCCATGTTTAATCAGGGTCATCGCGCCTCTTCATTGTGCATTTCATGTGTCCTTTATTAAAGCCAGATTTTAAATGTGATACATCCCCCTCACTGAGCCTAACAGCAGAGCATACAGAAAATTTAAACCTCATTTGTTATGTTGGTTTTGGGGCAGTAAATCATTTGTGGCCCTATAGAGTTCACCCCATGAAAGCAACATTACTCTTACATTACCACTTCAATTCTTCATCTGAGGATGTGTAAAAATAAAAGTATTTACAGGTGAGCGTCAAGCCTTCTGCTTCTTCTCTATATAAAAAAAGAAAGTAAATCTCTGTCTTCTTTTTATGAGTGAATACCTGCTGTTAAATATTTTCAGGGGTGTAATGTAACTGAGCACTCAAATATTTTTTTGTTTCTTATTATACTGTACTTGAGTTTGTTCTGTTCATGTGACTTTAAAATCTGCTCCACTGCAGTTCACAGGGAAATACTGAACTTAACTGGACTCCACTGTGCAACAGTCGAAAGTACAGGATCAACAAAGAATAATTTGGGCAAGTTTCTGATCATCTCTTTGTTTCTCATAGCCTATAATAAATTTATAGGTTTAAATTGGGGGAAAAAAGTATTTCCTCCATTTCACTTTGGTTTTCTAGGCAACTTCTGAATTTGATAATAATGAAAATAATAACAATAATAATAACAATTCGGTTCTTTGAGAAAATAATTAAGATTAATCGAGAATAAAATGACCATTCGCCCTGTATAAAATATAATAATAGCAAACAGTCTGAAAATAACATGCACATTTATGCTTTTAATACTTTATTTTTCTCATTTGAACCTTCTAGGACTCAAGGAAAAAAAGTTATGTTCAACTTCTGTTTTGTGATTCCCTATGTGTAGTTTAAAAACACATCTTTTAACCTTTTAATTTATAATTTTATGATGAATATCACAAGCTATTGTAGCGGACCACGGGCGCATTAAGTGTGAAAAAGCTGTGTGGGCTGTGTCCGTCTCAAGAGGATATTGTTGGATAAGTAACATTTCATGACTTGTAATGAAGTATTTTGGTGACATGCTGTTACACCTCGGGATGTAAACTATTCCCCCATCACTTTTAAAACGTCCTCAGCATGAAGTCTGCTCCGGCGGTGTGAGACCCGCTACCGGCGGCGGAGGGCGCACGCGGCCACCCATCGGCCCCCCGGTAAAAAGCCCTCGGTAAGCGCGTATTACCTTATTTGGTGTGGAGCCCCTAATTGTAACAGTGCTGTCCGTGCGCGACACATCATAAACAACCTTTACGCGTAGGAATGGAGTGAGATGGATGGATGGAAACGTTCCAGCGCAACACACCCATCCGCACGAGCGGTGACGGCACCGAGCTCTCAAGCCTAGCAGCGTTAAAGTTTCACACTTCAGAAAAGTTAGTGTCGCACGAGCCCGACCGACGTGAACAGCGGCTTCTCCGGTACATCTGTCCTCCGTCACCCCGATCTCACCGGTGCAAACACAGAGCTGTCACCCACACCAGAAAACTTCCCCGCGTACAGTCTCTGCTCCCACGGTCGCAGCTCCCACACAGAGTACAGATCCAGAGACACCACCTGGGAGCCCCGCAGCATCCCGCTCCCTCAGAGGCGACACGACACTCACCTGCGTGCTGTAGCCTGCTGTGGTCCTGAGCTGTGTGCGCGTCTCCCTCTCTGCGCCTCTCACGTCCACTGAGTCAGTGTGCGCAGCAACACTGCAGTAACTGTGGCCACACGGACTGGGATGTGTGTGTGTGTGTTGTGTGTGTACGTGTGGTGTGTGTGTGTATGTGTGTGTGCTGCAGAGAGGTCCTGGACTTCCCACGCGCAGTCCCGGTGGGGGAATGGGTGTATTGGTAGTACTGGTGGCGTAAAGGAAAGGAAAGAGATAGTCCCTCCGCTCTAATGCTCTTTTCTACCTCCGCTCCTCCTGGACCCCCCACTCCACCCCCGCCCCCTCCGTGCCCTGCACCGGGAGAGCCTTAATTGGTAAACGGGTAAAGCATGAGAGGCGCTGGGGGTGTAGCTCTCTCTGTGTTTCTCTGTGTGTGTTTTTTATATAGGTGACGTCATGACCGCGCCTTTGGGATTTTAAAGGTATGATGTCACCGGCCCCAGCAGTGCTCTTTATTTTACCCTGGAGGTCTGAGTGTGTCTGATGTGTGTAGGCAGACTCTAATCAGTGTGTGTGTGTGTGTGTGTGTGTGTGTGTGTGTGTCCTGTGGCCTTCCTGTTATCTGTTATTGTTCAGACAGACTGTGATGAGCTGTGTTTCTCTGTGTCAAACCCTGCTCTGACTCAACGTGAGGTTCAGAGGTGAGTGTGTGTGAGACACAAAAACACACACACCCACAGAGCGACTGTGTGATTGTGTGTTTGAGGGGCTCTCCAGCTGAGCATTGGCTCAGGAAAGAAGAATGTTCAGCCTCTGCTCTGCCCTCTACTCACAGTTCATCAGTTTGGTGGGAGGGTGAAGGAGGGAGCGCAGGGGGAGGTGGAGTCATGGGGGAGGTTAAAGTGAAAGTTGGGGAGAAGAAGGAGAGATCACAGACTGGACAAGACATGAGGAAAATCTTCAGCTCCAGTCTTAATGCCAAGCTGAGCCAAACAGCTGATGGCTGTAGCTTGATGTTCTCTACAGGTGGCATTGAAGCTCTCAGCTGACAGCAAGACGAGAGGATTTCATGACATATATGAGAAGGAAAATAAAAATGATGAAAAGAAAGAAAGAGGAAAGACAGATCTTTATAGAAACACTATCAGCTTGTCATTTCAAGCCATTGGGTTCAGTGTGTGTGTGTGTGTGTGTGTGTGTGTGTGAACCAGTGTAATAAGATCCAGGTGTTTCCCGTTGTGAGTTCGTCCAGTCGGTCAGTGACATCATGTGTATGCTGTTGGCTGGGGCACACACACACACACACACACACACACACACACACACACACACACACACAC
>OOFC01014311.1:2612-12800 GCA_900323345.1 Pseudochromis fuscus
AGACAACTGTGCTGCTGACAGCAAACTATTCAAACCACTGTACTGCCCTCTCCACTGGGGGCCAAGGAGAAGTGCCAGCCGTCCTGAAGGTAAAGCAATTAAAGTGGAGTATCTGCCTCCACACTGCAGAGGAGACAGAGAGGATGCTGGGATGCAGGGTTGTAAATGAAGCCCAGGGGCCAACAGGCACTTGTGTGTTTAGCTGAAGGTCACCAGAGGTCGCAAAGATGCAGTATGTAGATTTATGTACAGTAGGGTACAAAGGTTTAAAGCTCAGATCATCACACGCTCGCACCAGGAGGCATCTGATTGGTCGGTTCAGTCTGCAGCGGGACATCAGGGCTCACAGCTGCACTATAAAAGAAAGTAGCTGCAACACACTACCTGGAAAACTGTGTGTGTGTGTGTGTGTGTGTGTGTGTGTGTGTGTTTTAAAGGCACGGAAAATAATCTTCTCCCCGATGATCTGTCTCTTTACTCAACTTTGTAAATTGAGAAATCCAGCTGTTAATCGCATTTTAATTTTACTTTTAGTGCCTCAAAGAGTAAAATCTGTAACTTTACAGAATTAATTTCTGTTTATTTTGAGATTTTTCTTGTATTTTTGTTAAAAGACACCAAGTATTATTGCATTACAATCTCAAATGTATCGGAATTTTACACATATTTATCTTTTATTTAACTGACTCAATTATAAAATTCTTTAATTATGCATTATTAATTCTACTAACTGCTGTTTATAATATTCTGTGAGGATTTTGTACTTTGTGCAATATTGATTACACTTTATTTTACTTTAATTGATGATTACTACGTAACAAAATCTTTTAAAATGTAGTAAAGAACGTAACCAATGAACTAAAAGTCAACTAAAAAAACTGAATAAAAAGGAGAAAATGTTTCCCCTAAAATTAAAAATGTATCCTGGGAGACAGGTACATTTAAAAAAAAGGAAAAAGTTATGAAATTATATCATTTTAGCTCAGATACACTAGAAAATAGTAGTGAATTAATTAAAAAAATATCAATGTGTCCAGTTAGGGGTTAACCACTGCAGTACTGATCCAATGAGAGGCTTAGTTAAATCCATGTGATGACTTTTTATTTGTCCAGGCTGTGGATTTTGAGAATCATCATCAAAAAAAGTTGATCAACTGATACACCGGTTAATATTTAATACTTTTTCTATATCTTGCATTTTAAAAAACTACATTTCTGGGGTAGAAGTATGAAGAGGGATGGAAACACTGACATGTTTTTCTGCAGCATGGTTGTCACAAATAGTTTTTTAAAAACCAGATTTTGGTAAAAATTCGGGGTTAATCTGGCCTCACACAGGCTGCGTTGCTGTCACACTGCTCCACAGTATGTAAATGTTCCCGTGCAGCTGTAATAAGGCTGCTTCTATGTTGCACTGAGATATTCTCCCGTCAGCCTCAGCCAGGACTCTGCTGTCTGCTCTGTGCAACTTTGCCAGTTTACTCTCGCCCTCCCTCCACTGTTTTCCTGGCACACGCTCTCTTTTTTCATTTAACGCTATCACAGGTAGCCCGGGCCTCCTGGGCCTGAAAATTGCTGCTGACAACACGCTTGTGAAAGCTCTACTCGTGGCAGCCAACTGGGATGTGAAAACATGCGAGCAGAAGAAAACCAGTAGAGCAGGAATGTTTCCCACAGGACGACCAGCGTCTTACACCAGCATCTCGACAGCTCGGCAAATGGAGAAGAAAAGTTATTCTCCTAAGTTCCCGCTCATTATTTTTCTTGTTTGAAGCACTAACATGGTTCTTATTATTTTCAGGCAACTATTTTTCAGGACATCGCTGATAGTTATAGTAGAAAATGTCATAGTAAGTATGTTACTCAGGCAAAAATGATTTTCCAGGACTAGAAAATAGGTCTAAGAAGTCCAGGTTTTCCAGGATTTACAGAAGCTCAGCTAAACATCTGGTTTATGGGTCACCAGGTTAACTCAGAACAGCTGACTAGCTAACACAAAAACACATGTAACTCCCCTCCACTGAGGTATATCCCATCTGTACTGATGCTGCCTCTAAGTTTTTATGTAATGCCAGGGACACTGACACAGATAAACACAAAACCAACCTCATTTCTTCCTTGATTTTCTGATTTGTCACAATCACTGTGAAGGTTTTGGTCAAAACTGCTTAACAAGGAAATCAGACCGTTCATCCACCCCAACCTCCTCCCTCCAATTTATCCATTCATATACCAATAGAAACAAAGCTGCCATGCAAGGTGCTAGCTAACATCTAGAACAACTTCAGGTTCAGTGTCCTCCTCAAGGACACTTCAAGATGTGGACAGGAGGAGCTGGGTATCAAACCACCAATCTTATAATTCGTGGATGACCTACTCTACCAGCTGAGCCCTAATGGCTCCCAAAGTGTCCATGAGCAAGACACTAAACCCCAAGTTGCTCCCGATGTTGGAGGAAGTGTTTAGGGTGAGGATCGTCAACCTGTGGCTTTGAAAAAATATTATAAAAGAAAGAGCAACAGTTACCGTATTTTCTGGACTATAAGCCGCTACTTTTTTCCGACGCTTTGAACCCTGTGGCTTAAACACCGGTGTGGCTCAATATCGGCGGTATGAAGCTCGTTAGCTTTTTACAAGCTAGCAAACTCCATGCGGCCGATACATTTAGCCTCATCACATCAGACCCGGTCAGAGTGGACCACATGAAACTGTTCACATAAACTCAATAGTGGCTTATAGACAGGTGCGCTCAATAGTCCGGAAAATACGGTATTTATTAGCATTAACAACGTAATCTCTTAGAACCTCCAGTGGCATATTCTTGGGTATTTCAGTCATGTGTTGTACGCCATCACCTACAACCCACATCTAAAGCCTGGGGACAAATTAAAAGTGCACAAACAGAAGGTTACATCCTACACTGCTGGTATCTAGAAGCTCTGCAGTGGTATTCAGAGGAATAAACCACATTAAACCGGTGAGAACGGTGTTGTTGTTGCTTCTCTTTGAGTATGTGATTATGTCAATGGCTGAACTGGACTTTAAATCAGATATTTTTTTCATTCTTGTAGTTAGAAGTTCATAAAGGCAACAAACCATGGTGGTATTGGAATGAAAATACAAAGTAAAGGCGTCAAATAATCAGAAACAATCTGCACTGTAAACACTGTGACGCTGTCCATGGTGCTGATCCTGCTGCTGAGCCCATTCTCACAGAAACATGTGAATGACTGGTCATTTAGACATTTTAGTGATATTTATGGACACATTCAAACACTATGCTGTGTTAGCTTCATTATAAAGCTGAATTATGTCTTGTAGCTACTGACATTTTATCAATTTAAACAGAAACAGCTCTTTAGATAGTGATGACCTCGTAGACCTTGTAGACGCCTGATGTAGGATCAGCTCTGGGAGACGTAAATATGACTAATACTCACAAATTGTTGATTCGAAGTGTCAATCTGATTACTGAGTTTGAGGCTAATCAGCACAAGAGCTACACAGAGTAATATATATTGTATTATTATATATTTTAAAAAAGTTTACCACTACTTCCTGTGTGATAGCTGTCCCCCCCGGACCAGGTGATCTCAGGTTACAGTTTTTGACTTTGCTTCAGCATAGTCATTTTTCTGAGTTCATTTTTACTTTTCATGAGGTCTGAGAAGGTCGGCGTGAGAGATTCAGGTTCCCCCCTCACATCCACTGACCCTCCTCCACCCCATTCTCTCTGCATCACTGGCCTCGCCGCGCACAACAGATGGCTATCGCTGTTCTCCTCACCCCAAAGTCAAGGCCGAGCCGGGTCTCGCCGCTATCTCCCAGAGAGAGCGGGGGAGGATGGGAAGCTCAGGGCTGATGTTGAATTTCACACCCCACGGCCTCGGGATTAGCGAGACCAGGAGCTGATGGACGGGCAGGTGGAGGTGGAGGGTGGAGGTTGGTGCAGTTTACTGATGCTTAACAAGCAGAGTACGTCCGTGCACACTCCACAGTTGAGGTCCGCAGCCTCGGCTCTGATTAACTTTCACAGCGGGTGCAATGATGAAAAAAACATTTTACACTTTTTTAATACATTTTCATTTTTTGAGTGGTTTGTCGCTGCTGATTTATAACACAAATAAAAGCCAAAAGCCAAATAAAAGATTTGTCTTTAATAATGTCCAGGGTTGTGGTCGATATGAAGAAATATAGCTGGACTGGGGAACATTAAACATTGTGTGCCTGCACATATTTCACAATAAAAGGTTTCTGTTCATCAAAATGCTAGTGGTGGGCTTTTATTTTGAAATCAAAAGTATTGAGTTTGTATCAGCAACTACAGTTTTTTTATGAGGCAAAATTAGGCTTTGCACTGAAACTTGAGTTTAAATAGAGGAAATTAAAATTAATTAAAGTCCTCAGCCTCATATAGATGCCTGCTAGCTTCTGCAGATCAGATAAATAAAGGCCAGTATTCGAGGATGTACAGTATATCTGATCCACATGCCACAAACAAAGTAAATTGAAAGCAGCAACGAGACCTCCAGACGACTGAGCTCTTTACTAAATGTTGGTACCAGGACAGAAAGTCTTGCATACCAACGTATCAGTGGGATCTTAACAAGAAGAACTGTCAGTAAGAACCACAAGTTTTACTTTAATCAGTATTCTCAACACTGCTTTATTGCGCTAAGTCAACTGATGTGTAGAAATCATCAGTTAGTGTCACTGCAGCTGCTTCTCACCAAATTTAGTTTCAGTTTCTGTTGAAGGTGTCCGTGATGGGTCCATCCCCCCTACGGTGGACCTTGAACAGGCCATGTGCGCCCACCATCCACCATCACGTGAATACTGAAACCATTTTCAGCCGAGTGTGAAGAGGTTGCGGATCAGCACTTCCAACTCTGGTTCTCTCTGGAAAAGGAAGGCATGCACCCCGGGAGATCAAGTATCTCAGGGTCTTATTCACGGGTGAGTGGAGAAGGGGACGGTGGGATCGGCTGCAGGCTTGGATCAGTAATTCAGTCGCTGTACTGGACTGTTGTGGTGAAGGTGGAGCTGAGCTGTAAGGCAAAGTTCTCCTTGTGCTAGGTGGCCTACATCCCTACCCTCATCTACGATCATCCACCTCTGGGTAAGGACTGAAAGATTGCGGCTGAATAAGTTCAGCCATCCGAGAGTTCACCCTCAGGGGAGCCAGGTGAGGTGGTGATGATGCCCTCTGGTCATCTCCCACTGGAGTTTTACCAGGCATAGCCAACTGGTTGAAGACCTTGAGGTTGACCCAGGACTTGCTAAAGAGATCAAATCTCCCAGCTGGTCTGGGAGCAGCTAGATCGCCCTATTGCCACCACAACTCTCACGCACCACATAGTTTAAAAGGTGAAAGAAGAGAATTTAGTTTTATTATTTTTAGTTGGTGACAGGAGACTTGAACGTGGGCGCAGATCTACGGGTGGCAGATGGCTGATAAGATGAGTGTTTTAAATCTAGCTTAAATAAAAGTCAACACTAATGGTACATGCCCTTCACCTCCTCTCCACCTGTCTGATGGGACATTTTGATGGACAGTGTGGGAGGGAGGCGGAGCCCCCGGCGGAGCTCACAACCCTGAGCCTGCGGGTGTCAGAGGAGAGTCTGGGTTATCAGCAGAGCTTCAGGCCAAACCCCTGCAGCAGGGTGGAGGGAGGAGGATGAGGAGGAGGAGGAGGGGGGAGGCTGTATCAGCTCCTCCACATCACGGAGCGGCGGCTGTTTGCCAGACAGAGATCTCCGGCTGCAGTTTTGGGCCGACAGACACATCCCTTAGCGGCGGCGTGCCGTACACGCCTCACAGAGCACATCGGCTTATACCTCGTCTGAAATTCACTTTTGCTCCCAGTAGATTAAACTCACACTTCAGTTCATCTCACAACACCCCGCTTAGCAGGGACACGGAAATGATGGGCTTCTTACTCGCCCCGCATGCAAAGTATGTACAATGGCTGCTTTTCTTTTTTTTTACACATTAATACTGTTTACCGCACTCTGCATGAATAACAGTTAGGCTAAATTGAATATTCCCACGTGGGATAAAAAGATGAAAAATCACAGTGCATCTGCTCCTTTGGCTGAAATTTGAATTAATGTGAGGATTAAGTGCACTCGAGTTTTGTGGCCAGTGAAAATATTAGCGGCAATTTGCCACGATGCACGGAGCCAATGAGGCGGGATGGATCTCAAGAGCCGAACACATGTTCAACCAGGGACACTCAGAGCAGTCGAAACCCGTCTGACATCCACTAAGTGATGGAGGAAAGAAAATCCTCTGTTTGTTAGGGTGACAACAGCTGAGGTATTACTGCTGTCAGGAGGTAATGACGGACTTCTGAGGAAAAGTACCACAAAATAAAACTCTGCTTGAGTGCAGACTAAAAAATGTTTAACTGGGTCAATATGGGACTAACTACATGCTGGGTTAATTTAACCCAATAGGATGAGTTGTGTTTACTTCAATCTATTGTTTTTATTAAAAATTTTATTGTTTTCCTCTTAATATTTTTCAGCATGTTGTTGTTTTTATGCCAATCCATCAAGACGCCAAGAGCCAACCAACAAATGCTGAGAAAAAACAACAAAATCCTCCCCTGTGATATTAAATTTTTCTTTTCAGCATCAGTATTTTTTTGCAAACTATAATTAAAACTTGTAAAACTTACAATATATGGATTTCAAAAGGTAAAAATCTTTATCGCAATACTCTGATTTTTAAAGGGTATTTATGCACAAACTCGAATTGTGCATCAAAACAAACGCACATCTTGCTACTGGACAATGAATTTTCCCTTTATCTGTGTATCCACCATGATAAGTGTGATATTTTTTCATTCTTGTAGTTAGAAGTTGATAAAGACAACAAACCATGGTGGTATTGGAATGAAAATACAAAGTTAAGGTGCCAAATAATCACAAACAATCAGTGCACTGTAAAGACTGTGGCGCTGTCCATGGTGCTGATCCTGCTGCTGAGCCCATTCTGAAAAAAGCATGTGAATGACTGGTCATTTAGACATTTTAGTGATATTTATGGACACATTCAAACACTATGCTGTGTTAGCTTCATTATAAAGCTGAATTATGTCTTTTAGCTGCTGACACTTTAAACAGAAACAGCTCTTTAGATAGTGATGGCCTTGTAGACCTTGTAGATGCCTGACTTAGGATCAGCTCTGGGAAACGTAAATCTGACAAAAAATACTCGCAAATTGTTAAACACTTGATTCTCAGTGTCATTCTGTGTGGTTCTTATCCTTGTAGAGGTGTCTACAGGGGGCGGTAATGATCTGCAGGACCACAAATCACACTCATAACATGCAGGAAAATAAATAAATCTAATGTTTTCCACCCTCTGTCGACAGGAAACAGAAGGAAACTTATTTTGAAAAGCTCTTCTACCCTGAAATTCACTTTTGGATTGGAGGTTAGTTCACCAGATGAAGGTTTTAATGATTTCTCCAGCTCTGATGAAGAGCAGCACACAACCCCAGACACTGCTACTTTTAATTATAAGGAATAAAAACCATCTTCAAATGAAAGCTCCATTCTTCCTGTGTAACCTGCCTCTGAGTGTTCATACATCTCACCATGAAGCTGCAGAGGGATCAGGACCCAGCAGAAGTCTGTCACTGCTGATATGAAGTTAATACCACTGATTTGGGGAAACAGTGCTGGTAGTTACTGCAATTTAGGAAAACTTCCAAGGAGCAAAAAAGAGCCTATATCCTCTCCTGGAGTATATTTGATGACTGGTTAATGATGTCTGAATATTCTAAGTGTTGAAGTTAATCCCCTCTCTGCTTCTCACTGAGGCTTCACAGCTTTAATGAGAGTCCGACTTCAAACGAGGTGCTGCTTTCCATCGGCTGCTACTGACAACTCAAATTCAGGATCAATCTTATGGCTCTTCACTGTGGTGTCTCTGTGCCTATTATTTTTGGCATTGGCCATTAAATACCTGGCATGTTTTAATTTTTACTAAACTCAAAGCGCCACTCTCCTGTTGGATCCTACACATGGTCTTCTAACTTCTTCTATGGTAGTTTACAAAGAATCAACACTTCCAGGTAACTGCACCTAGTGGGAGAGTCATGTGCTCTATCCACCCACCATCCACCCCAACCACTTCCTGCTGACCTCAGCTAAAAAAAATAGAAAACGGATCAGTTAGTTTACATAATTGTAAGTTGTGCTTCAAGAGGAGGTTAACAGCTGCACTTTGAGGTCATGACATCATTGTAGATCTGCAACAATCCTGGTCTGATTCCAGTCACATGATTATTCTGACTGATGACCACTATTCTTTAAACTCCATTCAAAGTCCTGAACTGTTTTCCAGCACTGGGGGCTCCACAAAATACTCAAATATTAAAGAAAATAACCAATTTCATGTGAGAATCTGTGAATAAGCTAAAAAGTAGCCGTTAGTGCTGCTTGTAATCCTCAGGTGTAACACACCTTTTAAGTGCTGTTGTTAAACCCACAGCAGAGCTCGTGATGCTGTGAACGAGCTGCTCAAAATCCTGTCACAACAAATCCACAGCGACGTGAACCATCTCACTGCAACACACTGTAGCATCAACATGCTAGGAAACCATCAGTGGAATGACAGGATGCTGCGAGACCCGAGAGGTTCACACATCAAACCTGCTGCAGGCCGAGTGTGAACATCAGACTAAACACCGAGACAAAAACCTGTTGCAGGACACCAACAATAACCTGCCTCTGGAGCTGGACACTGACACCCTCCTCCACAGAGAGGAGAGGTCCACATCAAACATCTCCACCGAGCCACAAGCTGAACAAAACTGATCCCTCAGTCCTTCCATCCAGCTTCTGTAAACTCTCATCCAATCAGAATGCAGAAGCTCTGTGGGTGAGGGGGCGGGGCTACATCCAGGACAGGTCAGCCTCTTTTAAAGATGAAATCAGTCTACAGTTTATAGCAGATTTAAGTGATTATTAAGTGAATTCTTAAGAAGTTTTAAGTGAAATAGTGATAAATACTAAGTTAGTAATGAGTTGATTTTAACTTGAATAATTCCCTGGTCACTGTAGTTTTTATGGAAGATTATTCACGTGTGTGGAAACAGCCTTTGTTGGGGACTAGTTTCATGGCGGATGAATCCACATGTGATGCTCTGCTGTTTGTGTCACATGTCTAAAAAGCACCAATTGTTTTGTAGCAACTTCACAAAACTGTGTAAAAAAGATGAGATTGAAAGTGAGAAGTTTATTTTGAAAATGTGCCTGAAAAAGGAAGTTGTACTATTATTTAAAACTATTTTTAATCTAATCAATCTCTGATTATTCCTTCATTAATTTAGATTCCTGTGCTGCTGGTTGTGTACAGACATGTATTATCACTAAAACTGATGTTAACACAGAAAAACTAGAAAGGAAATAATCTATAAATATCAAAAACTAAATTAAATGACAAGAAAAGAAGATGAACTACACTGTAAAACACAACTACCTGTACTGATATACACAAAAACATGACAACAATTATATAAATTGACTGAATTTACATAACAAAGAAATCATAAACTATATAGATTTTAAAATACATGCACAAATGTATCATCATTTTCAAAGTATTTATATTTTAGTTTCATTAAATGAAACAGATTCATTTGTTAATTGAGATATTTTGAATATTTATGTAAAAGTTTTACGATAAAAACAGAATCAATGTGTTTTTATCACTTTCATTGTTTTGACATATGTAAATATTCTTTATTAAATGTTAAAGCCAGAAATTAGATCAGATTTCATGTCAAATTAAAGCAACAAACTGGATTTTAACTATGGAAAATGACTTTATGACTTCGGCAGATTGTTTCATTTTTAAATGTAAGATCCATTGAAGTTCAGCCTCAACACCAAGCATCCCAACACAAACAGAGAAGCAGCAGCATCCAACTACCAACTCCCACAGCACAGCCCCAAAGTCGCCCACACCCCCGGACGGAGGCGTCAGCGGCAGGTATGGATGGATCGTACCTTTGCGCTCCGAGCGTTTCTTCCTCCTCCTCTTGAACCTCCTGCGGATCAGGCAGTAGTAAGCTGCCGTGGCGGGAGAGCCGTCCAGCAGCAGAGCCATGATCCGTCCCCTCGGCTGCCCCGCGGGCTCTGCTGTGCTCCTCAGCCTGGTGCTGAGTGCAG
>OOFC01014312.1:0-14022 GCA_900323345.1 Pseudochromis fuscus
AGGTTTGATTTACAGTAGCGGTATCAGACTGTTTCTTTTATGTGTTTACTGAATCAGGGAAAAGTTCCCTCCATGTTTGTGATGCACTAACTAGGTGATAAAAAGTTGCACTACCTGTTGTACCTTGCTGTTGGTAAAAGATAAAACTACGTCACTGACGTTACCTCGGAGAAAAAAATCAAACAGCTGTTCATGTAGCTTTGAACTGTGACAAATGGAGTTGGAAATACATTGTTTTCAACGAAGGCGGCGCAAATACCGGTAAGAGCTACCAGTACGTACGGTACCGTATTGTGAATGTACTAGCTTGTTTTGGAGTGAACAGAGTTGTCAGAACGTTGGTTTGTTTTCTATGAATAAAGTTTGACTGACTGACTTATCTGACTGTTTTGTTGACATTCACTTTAGTGCAGCTTCATCTAGATGGATGATAACACAACCCCAGACACTACAGTAGTTTCTATTCTATGTACCTTATAGTGCGGTGCTCCTTATATATGAAAACAGTTTTAAAATAGGCCATTCATTGAAGGTGCACCTTATAATCCGATGCCCCTTATAGTGCGGTACTCTTTTTGAATTTCAATGACAACAGAAACTACTCAAATGACCCTGATCAAAATGGCCAAAAAATCACCAATTCTGCCAGGGTGTGTAAACTTATGAGCACAACTGTATATAACACAGCGTTACTTTGGGATCCGTTAAGTTTTAGTTACCACAAACTTGCAGATATTTTCATCAGCTTCCAGACTTTCAACTGTCAATTGCAGACGGTACCTGAAAGTGGTTTTGCGTGAGGTGTGTAGCCATACAGCAGTTTTCCTCAGGGAACAGGAAGTACGTTCTTCCAGCTGTTTTTTAATTGGAGGAACCACCACAGTCTACATGACTCCTGGGTATTAAACTTCCAAGTACCTCCCACTTTAACTGAAACTGCATTTAAACCGTGTCTAACTTCTGTATAATGATGTGTTTCTGCCTAAAGCAGGATACGTACCGGGGACAAAGCGTTAATGACTTCCCATAATGACATCTCTAAAAATTAAGCCTTGAGTCTCTTTGAGTAGTTTGTCTTCTCTGTCCTCGCTCTCCCCAAAACTTTCTGCAAGTATCTCTGGATGTTTCTGATCTGTGGTTATTGTCTGTTGTTTTTAATGCTGATCTTCTTCTTCTCTCCCTGAGTCTGCTTCTGTTGGCGTCTAATTGTTAAAGTCACAGAGTTTTAAATGTGTATCGAGATGTGGTTGTATGTAGGTGGGACGAATGCTTGGAGCAGTTTGATTGGACCTTTGAAACAACATCATAGCCAACACAGTAACATGCTATTGGTTAAAACTGCACTGGTCAGGAGGATAAAAGTCGTGTTGATAGTTTTTTGTAATATGAAAATAAACAGAGTTATTTTACATTTTTTTCGAACATCGATGAGTGAGTGAAGGATGAGCAGCCGTGTGATCGACAAGGATGGAAGAAAAACGCTCCATCCTACAGAGCATCCAACTTATTAATAATCCTGTCATTTAGCAGTGATTCACACATGCTGTTAATACAGTTTCACACTTTTTTGCACGAGTGACTTGACGTGTGTTGGATGTCCTCCATTGATTTTGAATATGCTTTCTTTCTAGATGTAGCTATGCAAGTGTTTCCTTTAATTTGTCAGGAGTCTGTAAATTTCCCTCTGAAGGCTCCAAATAAAAACATTTTGAGCTGTTAGATCTTCAAGGGAAGTGTCACACAAATCCTTCAAGTGCTCTCCTTTGGCCCGGCAGTTTAGACAGTAATTTATCTTTCTTTTTTTTACTTGTACTTGTCAGACAGACTCTCTCAGGCTGAGCTCCTCCAGCATCCCTGTAGCTTCATTAGCTTCCATGTATCTCTGAGAGCTGCTGCCATTCCTCTGTAGCGCACCACGGGCAGGAGCTAATAGGTCCTTAGAGGGTCCGGACGTTCCTATTAGAAACCCTTCTGGAGACAACCAGTCAGACTCTCCAGACTCCAGCTGTCCATTTAACCTGATTCCAGTTCATCTTTTCCAGCCCCGCCCTTATCTGTTACATACATCTCTGCTGGCTTTGAGCCGGGCAGCCGGGGGAATACTCGCTCGCCTTAGAAATTCAAATATCCCAGAGATGTGTGGCGGGTGTACTCAGTCTGTATCAACATGCAGATCTGTGGCGTTGTGCTTGTCATACTAATGTAGAGCCCGCAGCTGCACAGGAGAGGCTGCGGTGAAGATCAATATCATTACAGTATGGATTCAGACAGTGTCTGTCATACTCCTCACATCCTCCTCTCATGCTTCAGACTTTTGAAGCCTCCTGTGCTGTACATCTGTCTGACAACCAGGCAGAGCATTGTACTTCTACACTGGAGACTAAAACTTTTAAAAATGGTCCTTTTCCTAAAGTAAAATACACTTTGTAGCTTTAGTTGTGCATCAGACCTTGTCAATTTTAGTTTTCTGTAGGTTTAATGAAGGATATTTACATTGAAATAAATAAAGTACTGATAAAAACACATGCACTCTACATTTATAATGTGAAAAATTTCCATAATTTCACAATTTACATACAAAACTATGTTTAATTATAAAACTAATGCATCATTTTACAGTTGATTATCACTAATTGCATACTTTTTTTTAAAGATATTTAACTTAACAGTTTGATCTATTAAATAAAAATAAATCTTAAAATTATGATGAATTTGTGCACATTGTTGTGAATAATACATTCTCCAGTTGTAAAAATGTGTAGCCATAGACTATATACAGCTATATAAAGATATGAAAGAAGGAGTGAAACAAATAAAAAATACATGTACTCAACATTTATAAAAAAATCCATAATTGCACAGTTTAGCTAATCTACGTAAAATTACGCTTGACTGTCACTGATTGTATAAAATTTTAGAAATGTTTTTACAGTATTAAATTCAGTAGTTAACTTTATTAAATTAAAAATATCTTGCCGGTTGTGAACATATTGTAAGAGTCTGATTTAAAAAGAAGAAAATGTCTGTGTTATTGTTAATATTTCCAGGTATTTAAAAATAAAAGATTGTGTGAAATGACATATTTTGTACAGTGTGAAGACATTAACTGAGATTATGAGAGAATATCATTCCTGCTGGTCGGTGTTCAGTGGTTGCCACTTGTCTTGATATTTAGCTCCGTCCCACACGGTGGTCTCATCCTCTTTAAAAGCCTTTACTTTACATTTCCACATGGCTTGTTCTCCATCTCAGACTGTAAAATTTATGAGTCAGCTCTTAAAGGCTCTGTCCTGCTGAGCTCTCACCATAGACACCACCCACCCACCAGCGAGCCACCCTCCTCCGCTGCATCTCCCCTCCAAATGCCCCCGACCAGACAGGCTCAGTTCAGCCATGATACATATGCTACCTTAAAGCTATTAGATGAACAGGCTGTAGCTACAGCTCCAGGAGACCTTGAGGGAGGAGAGGCACTTAACAAAATGACAACTGTTTCCAGTTTTATTCCTCAGGAGAGCAGCCTTGTAAAAAAAGAAAATGTTTTTATTTATTTTATTTCTAGAAATGGATTACATCAGAAGTTTTATCTTGCAGACACCGTAGAAAATGGACAGATATTATAGTTGACTTATTAATATTCTGCACATTAGTGTCAGTTCTGTTTATACTCTGTATTGTCTTGTGTTTATCTGACAGGCTCCTTTATTGGAGTGGTTTAGGTGAATGTTAAAAACATATTTATGGGCTTTAGACAT
Organism: Pseudochromis fuscus; assembly: GCA_900323345.1. NCBI lineage: Eukaryota > Metazoa > Chordata > Actinopteri > Pseudochromidae > Pseudochromis > Pseudochromis fuscus. The sequence continues at coordinate 3,756 of OOFC01014312.1, forward strand.
TTAGATTATTACCCACAGACTCCTGATCTCAGCATCATGGAGGAGGGACCAGGAACCTGTCACTCCAGATCCACATGTGGCTTCTCCACTGATTCCCTGTGGCTTTGATGAATTACATTGAAATGTAATTTGAAAAGTTTATTTTTTAACACATCAAGATTTGTGTCATTGCCATAGACCATATAATGTGATGTCATCCATTGGACTCGTATTTTGAAGCCAGGAGTTTGTCATTTATACGTCGCCATGTTGATTTTTTCACTTTTCAAATATTTGGATATCCAGAGGGGCTTGAGGGGGTGGGTTTGACCCTTGAACCCGGGACACTGCCCACTGATATTAATGATTATTCAGATGGACCAGATGACTGGGAAGAAGAGTTTATCTATTGACATCAGAATGACTTGTGGGAAAAATGCATTGACTGAATATTTCAGGATTGAAACTGACCATTTTTGAATTGAAGTCATTTGGAGCCAGTGGCCGTCAGTGGTATTGCACTTTTCTTCCACTTAGCCTAATTGTTAAGACCTGGTTGCTGTGCCCATTTTCCTCATACAGTTTAAGTTCATAGTCTCCTTCCCAAAAGATGTTGGGGGTGAAAACTCAAAATGTAATAGTGCATGAAAACAAAGTTAAAATCCCAACTGACCTTAAGTTGCCCACTGCAGCGTGGTCACAGATTGTCAAACATTTGAATGATTGCTTTGTTGGACCGAATTACTGTATTTTCTGGACTATTGAGTGCACCTGTCTATAAGCCGCTATTGAATTTATTCGAACAGTTCCATGTGGTCCACTCTGACCGGGTCTGATTTGACGAGGCTAACGTATCGGCGGCGCGGAGCTTGCTAGCTTGTAAAAAGCTAACAAGCTTCATGCCGCCGATACATGAGCCACACCAGTGTTTAAGTTCAAAGCGTCTGAAAAAAGTAGCGGCTTATAGTCCGGAAAATACGGTAAATTTTTTGCAGCTCCAGACAAACTTTTTTGGCCAAAATTGTCTCCAGTGTTGACTCCTGGTCTGTGATGACATGTAAGCACAGAGGAGAGAGAGTGAGAGCAGAAATGTTTCTCAGACATGTTTTGAACAAGCTTCCTGCCAAAGACCTTGAAAACTGTGCAGTGGAAGTAGAGGATGTGAGTAGCATTCATCCATCTGTTCACTGTTAAAATATCAATGGGTTAAAAACAACCATCAATGAAAATAATTACTTGCAGCCTTAGTTGAAAGCAGCTGTAGTTGTTTATTATGCAGAAACACATTTATATATGCAGCCAACAACACCTTGGTATTCTTAGTCTGTGGTGATGATATAAGGTGTGGTTACAAGAGATAAAGATCGTAATCGAATCGTAAATTAATTATAGACACTGAAAATGACGTGCGAACATTCTCACATCATTACCAGTCAACACATACTACTCTACTTTTTCCAAATGAGAATAAATTGCAGTATTGAGTTTGTGGTGTTGATAGCAGTGGAATATAACCTTTAATAAAGGTGTATGTGTATCTTGCCGTGTGCTTTCACAGGAACCCAGCTGCTATTTAACTAGAAGCAACTTCAAAGCCTCCGTACCATTTACTCCCATTCAGAGCTTCCTCCTTGTCCATCTTTGTGAATGTAATTGCATTGAGAGCAGGGCCATCAGTGGGTTACTCCATATCCCCATCAGCCAAAAGCACTTAAGTGGAGTTCTTAATCCCCCAAAACCTTATAGAGGATTTTGTCACTTTGAGGGCAGGAATTTTCACTGCTTTTCTTATCAGGTGTTATCAGGAAAGCCTGAACCTTTGAACTCCTTCTCATTCACGCACCTGTGGGATGAACCGTGACGACCCTCCTTCTTATGTCGGGCCTTCGCCGTGCTGTCTGCGACGTGCCTCTGCTGCAGGCACATCATCAGATATCTGTAGCTGGCGGAGAGCTGGAGGCTGGAGGTTCCTCCAAGCTGCAACAGACTCCTCTTTCTTTGTCTGCACTATGAAAATAACTGTAATACAACCAACTCATACATATTCAGTCACTTTCCATATTTAAAATACAGTTTGTAGCTTTAATTTCACATCATGCAATGAAATTTACACAAAAAAATGCATAATTTTTATTTTTTTTACGTAATTGCAAAATATGCCAATTAAACAAATGTATATAAAATTACAGAATCAATGCTGCATGTAAACTACCAATAACAGTGTGAAGTTTTAGAAATGTTTTTCAGAATACAACTTGAATTTACTAGTTTTATTTGTTAAATGAAAACATATATATTTCAATATAATCTGAAATTCTACACAAAAACCTTTTTTTAAAAAAAAACAACAACACTTTTTAAAATAAGTTAAACTAATTATATAAATTTGCAGTCTGTTTTTAACCAAAACACATCATTTGTATTTCCCATGAGTGTTTGTAGAAATGGACGAAGTAAGTGGAGCTAAAAAATTAGGCCAATGCAAAAGTGCAAAAACTGCAATACTCCTGACAGCCACTGGAGGCAGGCTCCAAAAAACTCCAGTTGACTTAAATTTAAAAATGATCCTGAAATACTTCTGAAAACGTCTGAAAACATCATTAAGTAGATATTAGATTTAAAAAAAATGATTGACAGATCTAATGAGGCGCTGAAGTCGAGTCTCATCCACATTGGGCAGTGACCTCAGGTTCAAGGGTCAGCCCCGCCTCCTCATTCCTCCCTTCGTATCCAAATATGGTCACTTCTGGCTGCAAACAACCAACATGGCCACGTTCAAATACCAAACCCCAGGCTTCAAACCAACATGTGACATCACAGTTGTTTCACCGTTTCTATTTACAGTCTATGGTGTTTACAAAGTGCAGAAAAATTCTTCTTCTTTTTACAGTGTAGCTCTTCACTTATATCCTCATCTTTTTTTTTTTTCTTTTTCTGTCTTTTGTGCTTAAAAATCAAACCAAAACACCTCTATAGCTGCACATAAGTCACCGTCACCTTGAGTTATAGTGAATAGTTTTAACCCGTTTGAACTTCAACTGAGCCATAAGTTATTGCACAAGAGAAGTAAGTGTTGATCTCTCTGTGAACGCTGCTGCTTCAGCCTTCAGTCTGGTTTCCCGGTATATGCACAGCTCCTGCCAACCTCCTGCTGCGAATGTCCTGAAAACACACAGGTTGCGCAATACAGCTCTATATGGCATCGCCAGTACGTCGCAATCCTGTGACAGTGAAAAATGGTTTTAGTTTAAAAGCAGCGTGGCTCGCGAGTCGAGTGGGAAGGCAAGACAAATCAGGAATACACTCATGAATGCAGCAACAGTCATCGCTGGAACAAACCTGAGGAAGAAAAAACACACTGGCAAGACGCACCTCCTGTTGTCACTCTTTTCATTGGCTCTCCAGGGGGAAGTTTCACTTGTGCCTTGCTGTGCTCGAGTTTATGTTATTGCTTTTCATACATAATTGTACCGCCAACATGCTGTCATTCAAATTGGAGGAGGAAGAAGAAAGATAGAGAAGGAAGAGAGAGAAAAAAGCAATTTCAATGCTTGGCAAAAAGGAAAAAAACCTGTGGGAATTACCCCCTCCTCCGCCTGCCTCCGTCTTTAAATCAGACTTTCTGAGCAGCAAGAGTTTGCAGAACACTGACCAAAAAAAACACACAATGCACTAGAATAACTAGACAAACTGGAGCTGTACAAATCATGGCTGTATGTCTACGTGTATTCGTTTTATCTGAACATTTCTGTAGCTCAGTCTACTTCCCATGAGCTTCTGATCACCACGGTTCTACCACATTTACTTCTTTCACGCCTTCCCTCCGCTGCCAGAGAATTTGGTTTTCATAGTTTCATAGATGCAGAATTTAGAGCATGTAATTTCACACGTCCTCTTGATTTATACTTTGAATGTAACTCTTGAGCAATTACATTACATGCTCGTTTCACACGGCCGTGTTGTCGGTGATAAAGTGACGCGTGTTTTTTTTCTGCAGCACCCAGCTCGAGAGGTTTTAGAAATAGGGCAGCTCAGTGTGTTTTTATAAGTTGTGCCGCCCACTTGCCTTTTGTGTGGAGTGGCCAGAATGTAACAACCAGAAAAAAAAGAAAAGAAAAAAAGGCAGGATTTTTTTAGCCTCTGTGTTTTTATAGGCCTATAGTCCATGCTCTTTACTTTACATCCAGACATTTGAAATGTGTTATGTTCCCATGGTCCAATCTTCAGTTTATATTCAACGTGCTCGAAATGAAGTTTTTGCATCATTTAGCTTTAATGACTGAGCAGATAATGTGCTCTTTAAATCCCTTTAACAACTCCCAATAACACAGACTGTTAATTCTTTTCCTTCTTTCCTTTTCCACTGCCTATTGCTTGGAAACACAGATAAGTTTGATGTAATTACACCTCAAATTTCAGTCCTTTTGCTGCCACTTAACACTCATTGTCTCTCCTTGGATTCTAAAATTATGTTAGTGCCCACACAATCAAGCCAATGATTGCCTTATGCTGAACAAGATGTTAACCGTTCATCTTCCTTGTTGTTTTCCTGCAGGATCCCGCCCCAGGTTAGAGGATGCTCCTCCCAGGATCGTAGAACATCCGTCTGATTTGATTGTGTCCAAAGGCGAGCCGGCCACCCTCAACTGTAAGGCCGAGGGGCGGCCGACTCCCATGGTGGAGTGGTACAAAGATGGAGAGCGGGTGGAGACGGATCGAGAGGACCCTCGATCCCACCGAATGCTATTACCCAGCGGCTCACTCTTCTTCCTGCGAATTGTACACGGAAGGCGAAGCAAACCTGATGAAGGTGTGTACGTCTGCGTGGCACGCAACTACCTGGGCGAGGCGGTCAGTCGGAACGCATCGCTGGAGGTGGCAAGTAAGTGTTTTTAGCTTTTTTCCTGCTAAGTTGCTTAACTGAGTGTGTGTGTGTGTGTGCGTGTGATTGAATGAAAGTCCAGAAAGTCCATCCGTCTTTTAAACCACTCGGCCCATCAATAGCAGTGGTGGTGGGAAGAGCCAGTTTGTCCAGCTTGTCTCCTCCCAGGCTAACTGGGAGATATAATCAACCTCTATCTGTGTCTGATAAGCTTCCAATGGGAGGTGATGATCAGCAGCTACTGTCAGTGCACAGGAGCAGAAACTCTAATTTGAGATCTTCCAGGAGCTGTACCATCTGGAGCAGTAGGCTCCCGGTACGGCCTCCAATGGTGGACAGGTCTGAAGTTAAGATCCTGACTAACATGGTCCAAAAACCACTATGGATATGGAAAACCAAACCATTTACCTCTGGGGTAAGGCCTGAGGTTGTGTTATTAGGTGTGGCCCCACCATTCACAAGGTCTAGCATTTGGAGAGGGTGGGTGGTGGCACTGCTGCAACAGAGCTAGGTTCATGGTGAGGTGAAGGCTGTAATTCAAAGTGTACAAAGAATGGCTGACACATATGAGATAAAGTTTAATTTCTATTGGAGATGATAATCCCATGAGCACTGATAACAATGGCCATTAAATAGTATGTAGCACATGAGGGTGTTTCACACTTTAGAGGCTTCACAAGTTCCCAGAAAAGCAGAGAAAATCAGCCAAGGGAACGTGGCAATATACAAGTGTGTGTACAAACAGGAAGAGGTAGCAGAGATAGTCTACTGCCTGTCCACACACTGGGTGTCAACTGTCATGTAGTCCCAGCAATAAGAAATGAATTAAATCTCAGATAGAGCTCACCAGTAATAACACTATAAAAGCAGAGGAGTGCAGGGGCAGCTTCAAAGGACTCTCTTCTCTCTTATCATCGCCTTCACTCGCCTGAGTTAACTTAAGATGCCACCCCTGACCTTGGTGTCAGATCTCCTGGCAGCTTTCACCCTGAGGCCCCCCCCTCACTCCTCCTCACCCTCCTCACCCTCCTCCCCAGCCTCTGACGCTGCATCCTATCTTCTCCCCGCTCCATAGAGCCCGGCCTCTGTCGCGCCGCTGTGACCAGGGCCTCTGCGAAACCCGGTCTGTTAATGTAGATGGATGACAGCTAGCGCCAGCAACAAAGATAACAGTTGTCGCCACTGGACAGGAAAGCTGAAAAACTGTCTCGCAGGGAGGGGACCAAAAGGCCACCGTTAGTTGGCAGCTCCTCACTAGCAGATGTTAGTTCTTTAAAATACAACAAACTCCTGTCAGATGGGGCTCCAACAGACACCTCTTGATTTTTTTTTCTCCCTTGAATTGCCAGGCTGCTCGCGAGCCGAGGCACTTCAGTGAAATGTGGACAGGGCCAATTAAATCTTGGCTGTAAGATTCGGCCATTACCTTTAGTTTAAGACGATCACATTGAAGTTGAGCATTGTTGTGACAGCAGCAGCAGGTAATTTAAAGAAATCCAGGCAGGTTTCTTCTGAATACAAAGTCAGTCTGGGGCTAGTTTGTTAGAAATATTGCCAGATAATGGACACAATGATTCAAAACCTATCATTATTTTGATACTGATAACAAAGTCATACAGCTGATAACCCAAAGTGAACTTTTGCCCCTGCTATCTTTGCTGCTAATTTAGACTGAAATGAATCCTGACAGCACACTCCCAGCATATTTCACAGAATCACCACTGCAAGATTGAAACATTTCCTCTGATCCTCTCTCTCTCTGGCCTCTCCTAATATCGCCCGGCCTGTAAAACTCAAACCACGTCAGGAATTTCACTAACACAAACCAGCTGAACGCGGTAAAACAAGCTCGAAACTCTAGATTCTTGTTGAACACCTTTGCGGCCCAGGCGTCATATTTTCCTGAAAGGGCTCCAGCCCCCTCCAAGTTAATAATCAGGCCAAATTTCCCCCGACTGCCTCCACAGAAAAACAGCCCATGAATCATTCTCCATCCGTCCTCTATAAACAGCCGGGATCTGCGCAGTGCGTCCGTCACCTTACCTAAAAAGCGAGCAGCGTGAAGAATTGCCTTTCACCTTCGCCTTGCTCTGCTTCGGTATCTACATCCAGAGCTGCGGGGTATTTGAGCTATAAGCCGTACGTGGATGGCGGGCAGGTAGAATAGGTGGAGGTGTTGTGAATCACTCTTCACAGAGGTGCTTATGAAAAAGAGCAAAGGAGTGTGAGCAGCGACAGATGCCAGAAATTTCTTTCTCCCCATGAATAATCCCTAATGTTTTCCACTACACTTTCTTTACGCTGCGCTAGTTTTCGAGCTCTGCTTTTAAGTTCCAGTGAAGCTTCTTAATTCATGACATCAGGATGGTGCTTTACCGAAACCAAGGACACGTCATTAATACTACTTTGCCAGCACCCTTGAGATATCATCTGGCAGCTGTTGAAGGTAACTGGAGAGTCTCGGCTCTTTTTTTGCAGGAGCCAACATTGACAGAATCTCAAACAAGGCTCCAGTTGTGCAGGGTCATGTTCACAGTCAGAGAGGTTTATCTTTAATACCAGTGTGATTTCAGGCTGCAGGGACGCTGGTGCATCAGTCCATCTCTGTTTCTGTGCGTCCGGCTTTCTCTCTCAAAGCTGTGCTCTTTGGGAAGGTGACATCCTCTGCAGCTGTCTGCAAACAGACACATGCTCAGGGACATAACTTGGTGCACAGCTTTGCTCTCACAGATAAGAATCCCTAATCCATGGTGGGAGAAGAAAAACTGTTTTTCTTATACTCATCTTGCATGTGCCACCACACAAACACATTTTTTAGAGTATTGCCTCCAGAGAGAGAGAGAGAGGGGTTATATAGAACAAACAGTGGCCGGTGCCAAAGCGAAGCCAGTGCCAGCTCCTTGCAGCCCCCTCTGCATGGCACCAACGGGGCCGGAGATAAGGCCAGAGGCACAGACGCCTGCCCGGAGCTGCCAGGGGGCTCAGGATGGCACCAGAGGAGGCGCAAGATGGCACATTGTGGCATGGTGTCACTTCACTCCCCCCCCAGTTTGTGACTTACTGGGGGCAAACTGGGAGGGAGCTACATTGTGTGCCGGTGTGTATATTTGGTATCAGGGTGGGAGCCAACGCAGCGGGAAAGGGTGGAAGGTTCAGGAGGTTTAACCCCTCATGGCCCATCTGCTGCAGGCGGAGAGGCAGTTGATGATGATGATGATGAAGGCCACTGAGCTGCACTTGGGGAAAAATATTCCAGTGCTTGTCTGGAGGTGCTCTGTTTTGTAGTGTTTTATGTCACGTGTTAGTCCTTTGTGTATGTTTTTAAAGTGGAGCTATTACTTAGCAGATATTTTCTCATGCAGAATTGAAGCCCTTCATCTTAGCTGCAGTTTGAAAGTTATGGATTTTAGCTTGAAAGTGATCCTCCACCCTGAAATCTATCTTTTGAAGATGAAACGCTCTGTTCAAACTTAAAAGGTGGCTGTAAAAGTTGTTTGTAGAATCCTCAGACGGAGAACATCTGCTGGAGTCAGCCCGAGTTCAGTATCTCACATTCGGGTACTCTGTAATTTCCACGATATCCATTGGAGTTGTCGTCATTATAAAGCAACATGCAGAAGTGTAACCTGTTAGCAATGCTAGATTAAAATCTAACCATCCTCTGGGGGTCATGAAGGTTTATACCAAAATTTCTGGAGTTTGATTTAGCTGCTGTTGAGATATTTTCTGTGGACCAACTATGTGTAGACCTACACCTAAATGGTATAATTTCTAACATCTTGGATTGGGTATTTTCTCTTTGTTATAGGAGACAAAATGTTGAAGGTTTGTCAGAATTGATCTAGAAATAGGCAAAAGTATTCATTAAGTCACATTTCTAGTATTGACTGTGTGTATTTTCTGCAAAGGTACAATAATTCTTGATCATTATTTCTTCAGACCGCAGTTCCTTTGCAGACATTCATACTCTAACAATCAGCCACTCAATACCTCATTAGGGTTTGGTTCTGCTTAGTTACCTCAATAATGGTTTCCACTCATTATTAATGACATGTTTGATGAATAGATGTCTATAGAAGACTTGGCAGATGCAGCTTAGCCTCAGATGTGACAGCAGGTTCGAGAAGTTTTTTAAAAAGATGTGTTGAAGCCAATAATGTAATAACAGCCAATAACTTAATAAATTTGCCCTTTTTGAAATGTAATAGGCCAATAATATAAAAGTCCTGAACCGATAATGTAATAACTTTTGGCTAATAACGTAATAATTTATTCCATTATTGGCTCAGTTATTACATTTGCGTAACGTTTTTTATTACGTTATTAGCTGATTATTACGTTATTGTTAATAATTATTACGTTATCAGTTCAGGACTTTTATTACGTTATTGGCCAGTTATTACGTTATTGGCCTGTTACATTTCCAAAAGGGCAAATTTATTACATGATGAGCTGTTATTACATTATTAGCTTCAACAAGGTGTTTTAAAATGAATGACTTTAAACGATGCTGAATTCTGAAGATGCACAAGATCCTATTATATCACAGCTGTGGGAGCGGTGAATTGGTTATAGGATCAAATGAAATGGTCATGCCAAGAGATAAACAACAAGTCAATCCACTGTATCATAAGATAGCTGAATATCTGTTTGTGCTGGAGTTGTCATCCAGCCATAACCTTAAAATCCCCTTCCCCGCTACCATCCTACATCTCGTTACCGACTGTTTTCTTCCAAAATGTGTGGTTTTTTTGCGCCTCAGTCCGATTTCACGCATTAAAAGAGATTCTTTAGTGCTGAAAATGGTGCCTACAAAGTTGCGTGCCAGGAGCAGAGGCCAATTCATGTCAGAGGCATAAAAGTCAGTCAAGCACAATAGACCTAACGGGCCAGACACCCCTGGGTGGGGATTTGACATTCAGAGTGACTTGCCTGAGCTCCTGGCAGCTTTTTCTTTCGAGTGTTTTACACCTCTGACGTTTTTATTATGCCTGCTACGTCTCTACCGCCGGGCTTTATGGCTCATGAATATTCAGCGGGGGAGGGGAAGAGGTGCTTTTTCTAAGGTGGTGGGGGTGGAGTCAGAGGCATTTCAAATAAAACCGACTTGGGGTAACCTCTAGGGGTTTTTAATGCGCCCCAAAACTAAACCAGCATTTTTTTTTTTTTTAAAAAAAGGTTGTTTGGAGGTTAAGGACCTAAAGTTCAGGATAGCAGCTGCTGTGTGGAATGAACAGGTGAAGAAGTGCTGAAACTCCTGTCTTCCTGTGTGTGTGTGTGTGTGTGTGTGTGTGTACATGCGTAAGTCTTTGTAACGCCTGTCCGACCCAACTTTCTCACCCGCAGTAATCCCAGACACCAGTGTGTGAGTAACAGCTGAAGAGCGCTGTCACCAGCTGGATCCTC
>OOFC01014313.1:0-12982 GCA_900323345.1 Pseudochromis fuscus
TCATTAAACATGCTGAAAACGACCGCATTTTTGTGTGTCTTTTCAAGTAGTTGGACTGTTCTGTCCAAATATCCAAGAGGCACAGTGTCTCCTCGTTGCTCCAAGTCTGTCCACAGCTCATTGTTTGTAGCATGTAGCATTAGCGTTAGCAGCAGCAACGAAGGTATATTTTTTCCCACAGTGCTTGGCTACGGTGGCTTGTTAGGCCCAAAAAACGCATGTGTCCTGTAGTTAGTTCGGATGGACCTTGGTTTGTATTCAGACCTGCACAAGAGAACCAGGATCCGCACCAGAGTTCGTTTGGAAGCGGACCGAGACCACCTCAAAAACAGGGTCTCGGTCCGGTTGTTTGGTCCGCACCAGGGTTTGATTGTGTCTTTTCACACCTGCATGGAAAGTCCGGACCAGTGTGGGAAACGAACCCTGGTCCGTTTAAAGTGGACCAAACAGTCCAGGTCTGAATACCACCTAAATTTCAGCATAAATTATTATCATTTTAAAATAAATGTTGGAAAAAATGTTTCTCCTTCCTGCCAAACTGTTATTCCACCTACTTTTCTCCATTATTTTTATTTTTTTATCCCTTTGTTCCTCTGTGTCTATGTTGGAAGCAGCAGAAAATGAAATGGCTTGAAAAAAAATAAAAAATAAAAAGCCAAAATCACAACAATAGAGGCCGCAGAGGGGGGTGGAGGCAGAGCTGTGTGGAGAGGTGAGAGGAAGAGAGATGGAGACGGGGAGGGGGTATTTGTGCAAGTTTGGCAGTGGGCGAAATAACTACAATCTCCCTACAGGGTGAAGAGGGTAAGAACAAATGCACACACACATGCGCTACATACACACACACACACCAACTCACACACTCACACAAGCGCACACCACATACTCAACAGATGATTTAATCTTGTTGTCACTGGACACAGGGCATGTCCCTTTATTTCGGGAACAGAAATAAGCTCTCCCTGTGTACAGTGTGTGTGTGTGTGTGTGTGTGTGTGTGTGTGTGTGTGTGATCCAGACATCAGACATAATTTCATGAAAAGACACAAACACACTGACAGGTGTAATGGGGATAAAATTCATAGTTTAAATCATGTTGATTATTTGTATTTAATTTTTGTAATACAGTCGACTCTCATGCCAACAGATCTTTGAATTCAATTGTGCTGAATAAAAGCAGTGAGACCACAAGAGAGCACTTTATATCCAAAAAGCATCAAATCAAATCAGGAAGAAGTTTTTTGGCTGCTCCATGCCTGTGTAGTTTATGACTCTAATAAAACACAAAGCATTAGAGTGAGGTGGTTTTCCAGTTGCACCGTGTGTGTGTGTGTGTGTGTGTGTGTGTGTGTGTGTGTGTGTGTGTCCACTTGTACTGCCTCAGTGCTGTTTATTCATTTATTGAGAGTTTTGTCCACGGGTCACACAGCACTCCACCAAACCAAATGCTCTTTAGGGGGGCGTTACTCTCAGTGTTTATTCTCCTGTGAACAAGGTTGTTTCATTCTCCTTTGATATTATTTTATGTGCATAAGTGTCAGTGTGTGTGTGTGTGTGTGTGTGTGTGTGTGTTTGGATATCTGTCACGTTCAAACTAAATCAAGCACCACTGAAGATTATTCACATGGTTACACATTTATGTTCATCAAAGTCCTTAAAAAAGTAGTTGGTGACTAAATGTTTTGTTGTTTTTTAGGACAGGATTGTGTCATTTCAATGCCAGTTCATGCACAATAGTTTGTATTGTGTATTAAGTTGAGGGTTTTATTTAAGAGTAAAGAGATGCAAATGTAAAGAAAAGAAAACTGAGGCTTAAAAAGTAGCTGGTTTGGGGAAAAAAAATCCATATTGGGTGCATTTTTAAAAAGCAGCTTGACACATGAATTCAGCGTGGCAGACTGAGGCAAAGTCTTTCCAATAACATCGTTTCCATCATGGAGATAAAAACCTTTTCTGACTTCACAGAACGCTTTCCAGTACATAGATAATCTCCACATGTTTCTGTGTCAAAGATTAGGAGAACAGTTCATGATTAAAACCTCAGAGAACCATAAATAGGCCATGTTGAAGTTTGCTAAATCCACAGAATTTTATAGATGATAGAACTGTTAACAGTATGAGTACAGAGGTATACAAAGCTTTCTGTGTGCTGTTCAGCCAACTGCACTAAAAATGATTGGACAACATTTCATCCTTTAGCACAAGAATGACTTTAAATATAGATCCAAAGCAACCAAGGAGCAACCAAGAGTATCCTTGACCTGCTGAATCACATGATCTGAATTTAACTGAGCATGCATTCCCCTTAATGAATACGTTCACTGATGCCATAAAGATCCTATGAGAAGCAAAAGATGAATGCAGCAGTAGCAGCAACCTGGGAGAATATCATTCATAACTCTCTTACATCAGCAGGAAAGATGTGGATGTACATGTATTATGGATTTCAGCCAAAGACTGCAAATGATTTCCCACAAAATATTAAAAATGGTGATTTTATTTGGCTTCATGTGTTTCTATTAACTTCTCTTTAAAGCCCTGAATTTCCAAATTCATATAGTGGTTTTCTACATGATGATAACCTTCTCACTAATTGTAATGTAATGTAATTGTGATGTAATTGTAGCTATAAAGTGGGCGGTATCACAGTTAGAGGTATAAAGGAGTATTCAGAAGTGATGGAGTTTGCTGCACAGTACTTACCCAGTCTGCTGTAAGGAAGTTGTAGCTCTGCTGTATAGACATTCAAAAGGCTTTAACTGAGGAGGCAGATCACCAACCTGCCTTTATGTGCCATTCAAATATGTTGCATGATTGTTCTGCAGCTACACACACTACCATTCAATGTATCATTTACCATTTTCCAATGACAACAATGACCATGTACAGACTGAGGGATCTACCAGCTTGTTTTCATGCCTTACTCTGATTACATGTTTCAGACTTGACGGGAAACACTTGTGTCTCTCCCACTGTCAGACACAGGAGAGGCAGAGATATGAACATTTACTCAGTATAACTTGATGTTGTGGTTGCTGTTTGTGTTCAGTTTTAGTTTACATATGTTTTGTGATACTTGTTTTTGGTAAAATTGGCCAAATAGTTTTTTGTAGGGTGACCCCAAACTTTTGAACAGTAGTGTACATGTCATAGTTAAAGTTATAATCCTTTATCACTTATTATCATGGTAGTTTGAATAATCTACAGGCAGTGAATGAATGTGTATGTGACTGAGTTTCTCCTTGTTCTCTCACAGCATGAAAACAACATCATCCACCGCGACTTAAAGGCAGAAAATGTCTTCTACACCAGCAGCTCCTGTGTCAAGGTGGGGGACTTTGGATTTAGCACGCTGAGCCGCCGTGACGAGACACTCAACACGTTCTGTGGCTCTCCACCTTACGCTGCACCTGAGCTCTTTCGTGACGAGCATTATGTTGGCATCTTTGTGGACATCTGGGCCTTGGGGGTTATGCTGTTCTTCATGGTGACAGGCACCATGCCATTCAGAGCAGACACTGTGGCCAAACTGAAGAGGTGCATCATGGAGGGGGCCTACATACTGCCCACTTGGGTGCCAGAGGCATGCCAACGGCTGATCAGGGGAATCCTTCAGCCCATACCATCTGACCGCTGTACAGTGGAGCAGATGATGGGCTGCGAGTGGCTGCTCCCTGTGGATTTCCCGCGTGCCATGGAGCCCTTTAAACTAGATCCATCCTATCTAGCAGAGGGTGATCCATCTGAACTCGTGGAGGAAGAGATGGAGGTAAAGGCAGCACTGGAGACACTAGGAATCACCTCAGAACACATCCTCAACAACCAGGGGAAAGACTGCAGGAGCTCCATCACGGGGGTTTATCGGATCCTGCTACACCGTGCTCACAAGAGGCGGGTTGTTGAGAGCATCCCGGCTGTCACACAGGCAACCGGACCAGCTACAACAAGCAAAAAGGAGCGACTCAAAGTGTATCGTAGTTTACGGCACACATCTAAACTCTGTGTGATTCTGTGACAAAATGTTCAGCTTCACTTTGGACTTCGTGGTCTGGGGTGAGATTGCATGGATTCCACTAGAAATAAAAAAGTGCTTTTCAGCCCAGTAGTATACAGTGACATCATGGTATATAAACCCACTCAGCTCCTGAAATCTGGCATTTCTTACTTCAGTATCTCTCTTGTAGTGAGTAAAATTAGTCTCCGTAAGAAAATTGCAGCCAGTGAATCATTATTGTCTCGTTTTTTCTGACAGGGACCTGTAATTCTCATGAGGTGAGAATTTTTTTAAGCAAACATAATGAGGGTTATGTGGCATGCGGATCCTGTTATTTGAGTCATGGAGGCCAGATATTTATAGCTTAAACCTGTTCTATGCTCAGTTGTGTTGTAACAACAAGGAACCCTATGAGAATCGATGTAGCATAAGAGTTAGAAATCCACAATATTATGCTGAGGTGATAAAGCAGTGAAACATGCAGTCAGTACATGAAATGTGGTGTCTTTAATCTTTAATTGCACTTTTCTTCGATGCCTTAGTTTTTTAAAATAATCACGTAATAAAATCAGACAATCTGATTTCATTATACCCCTTGATGTTTCTCTCAATAGGACAAGAGCTTTCACATCTAATGTGATGTATCTCTATGAAACGATTTTCCCCGTGGCCTGAAAAAAAGCCAGTAAATGACATAAATGATCTAATAATTAATAATTACAAAGGTATCACCAGAGCTAAATTCATGTGGCAAATAAAATGTTCAGATATGACTGAGATCATTTTAGTATGAGTTTCAGTCATTAGGTTTTTAACCATAAAATGCCATGTCCATGCTAAAGTGCTGACTGAAATAAATTTGAAAATGAAACAGATCTGTCTTCTTCTTCTTTTTTTCTGAAGTTATAAGTTAATTCTTACATTGCTTTTGTGTTGTATGTTGTGATGGAAATTCTCTGTAACTTCATATGAACTGATGAGCACATGGTGTAAAAGTTCTCTTTTAGTTCTCTCTGGTCGGGGAGAATCACAGAAGCAAATACAAGTAGACACTGGCCTTGTATCAGACACAACAATAAGACTGGCATTCCACTGTTATCAATATCAGACCTTGGGCTGCCCCAGACTATGAATGATTGTTTACCAGAGGATGACCTGTGACTGTACAGAGGTAGACTTCTTTACCTCCAAATATCCCTTATATGTGTATTTTTTTATATATACTTTTAACACTGAATACATACAATACAATGGTTATTTTAGGAGCAATTATTCATTATATTGCTATTCAGTATTTTGTGCCTCATTTTATAACAATATATTATCACATATACACTACAGACTAGTTTATTTTTACACTAAATGCACTGAATACACTGTCAATGGTATTTGTGGTCACCGTTTTACACTCCTCCTTCCGTATGATAATAATTTACATTAAATGTATTTACATTTTGTGTAATTTACTGCATGCGTTTACGTGCAGACAGCGGGTAAGTCAGTCAACAGGGAGTAGGATACAACGTAATACATTTCCCAGAAACCCCCGAGAAGGCCACGTTGGTACTTCCGCCTTTACGTGATGACGCAGTTTTTGCCTCGTTGGAAGGTGGTTTCAGCAGGAAGCGCAGTGACGGGGAGGCATCGCAGAAAAGCAGAATAGAGAAACCCCACAGGACGTATTCACTCGAATGGTATTTCGTCTGCTGTCAACAAACGGTAAGAAAACTCATATCAACATTGCCACTGTTTGTGTTTTTAATGTTTTTAGTAGCGCTAAGGACCACGCCCTCAACGAATTATAACGTGGTTATTATCATTAGGCAACCCTTGACTCGTCGGTGTTGGCCTGAGACATGTCCTGCTCTCTGCCTTCGAAATAAATAATGCAGTTTTATATTGAAAGCATATTAAAAGCAAAAGGCCATAGGGGTTTTTTTTGCTGGTGCTAACTTCTACGTTAAGTAGGTCATATGATAAATGGCCATGCTGCAAGACATACACACTCTTATTGTTCCCATCAAGGAAAAAAAACGGCGTCCGGACTGCATTCATATACATATATATTTTTAACATCGTCCAACAACAAATGCAGCAAGGAAATACTGTTTTTCTGATATGCACTAATGGTTCTGCATTTTATTTGTTTTGACACTTGATATTGTATTCAGATCCCGTGACAAAGGCATGGTGGAGTGGGCGGGGCTCAACATACGATGAGGTCATGATAATAGTGATGCAATAGGAAGCTTGTTCATAGGTTGTCGTGGACATAAGTATACAAACACAATTCTCGGTCCTCACAGATTTGTACTTCATATAAACTATTAAGGGTATTTCATACAAGAATAAGCCACAGTTTAATCACTAATACTTTAACAAGTGGAGTTTTAGTAGTTGGTCACTCGGATTTCTTCAATTCTTCAACATTATGGCACTTTAATGGAATATGTGGAAAACAAAGAGGAAGAAAGACTTTCAGTATTTGAAAGTGTGTGCATGTTTTTGTTGCAAATAACGTTTTGTAGGAAAAAATACAAATCTTGTGTATAGATGTGTTGTTACATGTGTTATTAACCCCTTGCTGTGAAGTTTAAAGTTTCAACACTTAAGGGATTATCTATCGATCGATCGATCGATCGATCGATCGATCGATCTATCTGTCTGTCCGTCTGTCTATCTGAAGTTGAGATGTGGGACATGACCATTGATAAACAATGTAACTTTTGTGGATATGATGCCCAGTTAGTTCAAAAAATTGCATCATTTACCTGTAGGACAACAACTAGCAGTTATTTACAACAGTGACAGCAGCATGATCATCTTGTACTTTTCTTATCTTATCGTTTTCTTAATGCCTCTGCACATTTACAGTCATATAAAATAGTGAAACATCAACATATCGCTTGATTGCTCTGCACCATAAATTCCAGCTTATCAGATCATTAAATGACAATTAAACTGTAACATCACAACATTTCCAATTTCTAGTCTGGCCTTAGAGTTATGCTATAAAAACCTCATATCAATATTAGACATATATAGATGCCTTTGTTAACAAAAATTAACCTTGCTGTTGGGTACATGTTGCTGTTTTGCTGCAGATGTCAGTCACTGAGGACCTTCCAGACATGGATGGAGCAGACCTGTTAGGGCTGCTGTTCCAGGGCGGAGAGGATGGATCGACTGAGCCCTTTTTTCCTGATGGAAATGGGCTCATTGAATCCTGGCTGTCTGAACAAGATGTAAGAGTTTATTCACAGATAGTGACAAAAAAAACCTTATGAAGTTGGTTATATTGCTGCTCAACACCTTACCTGACCATTTTGTTCTTCTTATTTATTAAATGAGTTAAAATTAACTGTAATAACATATATCCAGTGCTTCAGTACAATAATATGAACATCTTTAAGTGTACAAACTACACACTGATGGGACATCAAAGCACAACAACCTAATGACCTCCTTGTTGTGTGTGTTTTTTCTTTCGTCTCCCAGATGCTGAGCGGTGTGGACACTGAAGACTTTCTGTCCAGCTTGTTAGATGGAGAAGACAACATGGAGGTCATCTGCCCCTCTCATTCTCCACTGGGCAGTGACAGCGGGATTTCCGATGACAGCAGCACTGGAAATAACAATGTTCTGGGTTGCCCGAGTCCTCACAGCAGCGACAGTGATGTCGTGCCCAGTCCGAGTTACTCTCAGCCCAGCCCGGAGCACTCTGACCCTGCCCTGACCTCTAGAGACCTGCAGACAGAGAGCCTCGAGGCTTTAACCATCCAAGCAGACCACAGCTACTCTCTGCTGCAGAGTGGAGGGAGGGACATGGACATGCTGCAGAGTGTGAGGGCCGAGAAGCCAGATACAGATGTCTTCATTGATCTGGGTATGTGCTGCCAAAGAATATGCTGAATCTTTAACATTTTTTTTTTAATGTATCGACTAAAATCTCTTCAGAAAACATAGATTCAGGATTGTATGTAGCAACAAATGGGAGCGTTTAACATGAAGTGGAGGATCAGATTATGTTTGTGTGAAAGAAAAAACTTTCTTGTGACAGATGAGCTTGTGAGTGAAGCTATGGAGGAGGACATCACCAGCGAGCTGCCCTGCACTTTGGCCATCGAAGACTCAATACAGGATTCAACAGACCTCGACAAAACAGACCAGGTGAGTTTCTTATCCAAAGTAACTGGAGGTAATGCACCAGTATTTTCTGACATGTAGTTTTAATAAGATGATTACTGATGCATGATACTAATGCTTTTTAATATTCTGCTGGCAACACACACAAGAAATTACAAAACCTTTTTTTTTCCTCTTTTTAGTTCCAGTTTAAAGAGATTGTGCTCACTGAGGAGGAGAAGCGGCTTTTGGCTAAGGAGGGACTGACCATTCCCACACACATGCCTCTCACTAAGGTCATTCTCACTTTCCATTTGCATTTATTAGAGCCGATGCTGTTGTGTTAATGAACACTGAGCGACACTGTAAGATGTGAAATACTGTCACTGTAATAATGAGATACATTTAAAAGCCTGTTGTTTTGTTTGTCTGTGGTACACCTGCTAGAGGTGCTATATACATGTTGTTATGTTATGTTGATATTATGCTCAAAGCTTCCTCTACTCTGTGTAACAGGCAGAGGAGAGGACCTTGAAGAGGGTCAGGAGGAAGATCCGCAACAAGCAGTCTGCTCAGGAGAGCCGCAAGAAGAAGAAGGTGTATGTTGATGGACTGGAGAACAGGTGAGATGAAGTGACCCACACTTACATAAGAAAGAAACCAGTTCTCTTTGATGTATCGCTCTCTCTTTTTTTAATCTCTTTAAGTTCTTTCACATATATACAGAGATTTGCCCATTTGTTGTGCAGCTTTGTATACATTATACTGAGTAGTCACTCACTCCAAGGATTAGTTGTTTTTATTTTAATCATAATATTCAGAATACATATATTTTTTTTCAAATATTAATTGATACTTTTTGTTAATCCCAAGTTGAGAAATTCTTTTGTTACATCATTACTGTAAGATGATGCCACTTGCACAACACCATCAGGGATCTTAGGGTTCTGTGTCTTGCCCAAGGACACTTGGACATGTGGACAGTTACTGGATGACCACCTGATCCACCACCTTTAAATTTAATTACTCATGACTTTATGTTTTTGAAAATTGTGACTGTCATTTAGATTTTTAAAAAGATGACACGGCATCTTAATTAATTCAAGTTTAAAAATAAGATATTATTGATTGACAGCTGACTAAGATAATTTTGCAGGTGATAATTATTTTCATCATCAATTAATCTGCCCATGTTTTTCACAGTTAATCACTGAATTGTTTTGTCTAAGAAATATCAAGGAACTTGAAAAAAGGCATTACAAATAATACATCCTTCTGGCATGATTCACCTTTATTCTTAAGACACCTCTTCATCAGTTATTCAATTATCAGAATACTTGCTGCTGCAGCTCCATCAGACACTCACTAGACTTTTTCCTGCATAACAGATCATTAATGTCAGAGGGATTGTAGTTACACACACCACAAGGGAAACTGCCAGTGGTTTATTGAATATGTCTTCAATTTATATTGTGGATCAGGTACTTGTGTGTCGAACTGAATGTACTCATTACTGAATCAATGTCTCCTGCAGGGTTGCTATCTGTACTGCACACAACCTGGAACTGCAGAAGAAGGTTCAGCTGCTTCAGAAACAGAACATGTAAGAAGTGTTAAATATTAATACTGTGTTTGTATGCAGTAACTTATGTATCTGATCGAGTCAAGTTTCTCAATCTGTTGACAACTGGTACAGTAAATGTGTGTTCTGGGCTCCTACAGGTCATTGATAGAGCAGCTGAGAAAACTACAAGCTATGGTGAAGATGTCGACTATGAAGGCCAGCACAACCAGCACCTGTGTTATGGTAAATTTGTTGACAATTACAGCGATTTTTTTTTTTGAATATTCTTACAGAAAGTGTCATGTGTTTTGTTATTCTGCTGTATTTTTTCCTCACTTTCTTCCTGTCTTTGCCCTCCAGGTGTTCCTGCTTTCTTTCTGTCTCATCATCTTTCCATCAGTCAATCCATTTGGCAAGAGCACTGAACAGAAGGAGCTCTACACACCCACCTCCAGTAAGTTACTGCAATAAAAGCTGGGTCTGTGATAATGGCCGGGGGTGTGGTGGACACAAACAAAACCCTGAGGATGAAAACGTGTAGATAAATTAAATATACAGCCTGCCTGCAAATGTTTCACAGTAAAGATCCTGTTAAGAAATGAAGGGTTTCTGTCCTTAATGAGGGACTTTTATTTTGAAATGGTTACTGGCGAAAGGGAGCATTGAGTTTGCATTAGCAGTGTGATGTAGTCATTTCTTTCCCATTCCCCTTTGAAGTATTAAGATAAAGTTTTGTACAATATTTAGAGCAAACACACTCATCAAACAGAGGAAATTTGTAAAAACAATACAAACCAGCCTCTAATAGAGGCCTGTTACCTTCTCCAGGTAGATAAAGAACCAGGCCACTATTTTTCCCATGTCAGTAAAGCATGTTTCCTTAGTGTGTACTGCCAAACAGCACGATTTCAATAGATGTTCAGGTGAGGAGCTTCCTGGTAGAGCTTGCATTTGTAGTAGGGCTGTAACTAACGACTGTTTGATAGTCAGTTAATCATTGACTATGGAAACGATTAGTCGACTAATAAGTTAGTATTAGTCTACTAATCGGATTATGAATTCCAGCTTTTAAATTTAACATGAGGTAATTTATATTATGTGATCATTAATAATAAAAACAACAAACATTGATGTTTCATTCAAAAATACATCTTTCCATCAGCTTAGCTGCTGATATCAACCTGCCAAAAGTAAATCTACATCGGCTGCCATCAAATTATTTACTTGCTGCTGAAAGCTATTGCACATGTGTAACTATCAACAGAGACAGGAAGCAAGGGAGATGCTTCACCTCATTGGAAAGACAGGTCTGAAGAAAATAGTCAACAATAAAATTTGTTTGCAACTATTTTTATTTTCAATTATTGTCGACAATTGACGACTAATCGTTGCACTCCTACTTTGTAGAGTTATGTTGTGTATTTTATCTATTGCTTGACTAAGGTGTTACGAACTTCTTTTCCAGTAATGTTGCTTTGCTCACCTTTGAAAAACATTTTTTGTTCATTATTGCAGTCATCTCCCGGACTTTACGCTCCCTGCCACCGGATAGCAGAGATGCCATAGTCTACCTTGAGCCTGAAGACGACGAGCCCCTCTTGATGGTCCAAGCAGAGGTGGAAAACACTAAAGCTATCTTTGCAGGCGGTCAGAAGAATCACACCCCCGACTTCCAGAGAGTAGAGCAACCTGACCAGGAAACAGGCGTCAACAGCAACTCTTCTGCAGACTTCCCCAGTCCTGCTCAGGCGGCAGATATGCCGCCCGGGTCGGCTGGTGGTGTCGGGGCCGCACCGGACGGATCCATTGATGGAGTAGTGGCCTCCGCTGTGGCGTACGAGGTCACGGGATCCAAGGATAACTGGATAGACCGGAACCCGCCGTCTGTCATATTACAGCAGCACCGCTCTGATGAGATGTAGTGCTGGACATGTTGATCAGTTTAACCAGCAGAGGGAGCCATATTTCTAAGATTTTAAGTATCAGAGGGAAGCTTACACATTAATATAAGGAAGAAGGGAATATTACCGTTATTTATCCAAATCTAGGATCAGTCTGTTTGTCCCTGCTTTTTCCCTCTAACTGCCTTCTGATGTACTGCAGTTACTTTATGTGCACTTTTTTTCTGATTTCCTTGTTCGGGAAGGCAAAAAGAACTGGAGACAGATTTACATATTTCAGTAATGTAAACTACTTAAAGAATAGGGCATTGCAGCAATATACAAGCCTGCTGGAGGCCACATACTACTGAGGTAGCACTGAGGACTCTACACTCGTTGTGGTGCGAATGACCAAAATGTGCAAATTTGACAGCACCGCGACAGAAACATTGATAAGGAGCTGGCAGTAGATTAGTTTAAGGGAAGTATAACTTGTTGGCTTTCTTTGTTTTCACCAAATTTGGGAGGTGGGGGCTTTATTTGACTTATTTGTCTGATCACGTCCAGGAGATGTTACATGTTAACATACGCTGCTCATGAATGACTCCCCAAAGTCACAATTTCCATAGCTGTAGTAAATTATCATTAAAATTAGTAATCCAGTGTCAGCAACATCTATTGCGTAGTAGAAGATAAGAAGCTGCTTGATTCTCATAATGCTTGATTAAAGTGGTTATTTGACCACTGTAATGCTTAAGCCATTGCAGGACATTTGGCCATTTAGAAGACTTGTAAAGTTTGTTAGTATTTTCCCTTGTAACAAGGGTATCCATGCGCTTTTTAATTTTGAAATGCTTTGTTTTTATGTTGTACAGTAAAGCGAGACAAAACACCGAAAGCGACACAAAACGATGACCATAGCGTTTTTAGCCGACCCCAGTCTTACCCCTGCAATCGTCTCTTTCACACCGACAGTTCTTAACTTTACCAACATGTCTGGAAGCACCTCTGTGGACAGAATAAGGGGTTTGATATATCTGTTCATTCAACTGTTTTGCAGTAAAATATACTCAAAAATGTAATGACCTGTTTTGTCAGTGAAGCATTTTTGTTATTTTTTTGTGTATTTCTTTTGTTACTGTCAGTAATATATGGAATCTAAATGGTATTGAAGCTACTTTTTGTTATCATTGACTGAGGTTTTAAATGTAAATCATGTCAAACAAATGCACTGACATTTGACGTAGTCCAAGAATGAAATGTAAATATAATAAATGATTGTAGCTCTTTCTGTACATTTGAACTCTTTATGTATTAAGACATGTCTGGACATCTATAATAATAAACTTTTTATATATCAGAATAAATCGTTGATGAGTGTTATTCATTATTCCTGTACAATCAAATCAGTTCCAATTG
>OOFC01014314.1:0-12986 GCA_900323345.1 Pseudochromis fuscus
CGACAGCTCGCTCGAACACTCCGACTACAAAAGCAAGTTGAGCCAGATTCGCAGTATCTACCACACTGAGCTGGAGAAGTATGAGCAGGTACCGTGTCGCAACAGGAGTTGAGCTCTGACATTGCCTGTACATGCTTGCTTGTACTAAAGCTGCCTGCCAGGAACGGAATACATTGGCATGCTAGGTCTAGAGTTCACAACACATAACTTTTCTTTAGAGGAAGCACTTTTCTGTCCATTTTTGTCGGGTAAACGCTCTTGGAAGTCTGCATAAAAAGTGGCACCTTATCAGAGTAACAACGGACGCTAAAGCCTTTTTGTGAGCTGTTATACAAATGATATTCAGCTCTGTGAGCAACATATATTACATTCTTGCTGTGGCACAAACTCAAACTTTTCCTTATTTGTTGAAATTGTCTTTTAAAATCACCAACCTTTATGCAAAAACTCAAAACAGCATAATTTGGTCCAGTGTAATACCAGGTCAGCATCCATCACAATGTTGATTTGTAGCAGAACAGAACAGATGCACCTAATATTAAAGGTGATAAATCCCTCTAATAATTCATATAATTTTCAGAAGGTTTTATTGGGACTTAAAACTTTCTGTTCTGCAAAAACAACAGTACGCCAAGTAGCAAACCTTCAAATTAACATGATAAATAAGAGCAAACTAACACTAAATAACACAAACAGCTTTATTCTCGTTGCTCATTTCTGCCCATTAATGCCTCTCCTCTTACATTCACTTGTCTTCACCCAGGCGTGCACTGAGTTCACCACCCATGTCATGAACCTGCTGAGAGAGCAGTCTCGCACGCGGCCCGTGACTCCTCGGGAGATTGAACGCATGGTCGGCATCATCCATCGCAAGTTCAGCACCATCCAGACCCAGCTGAAGCAGAGCACCTGTGAAGCCGTCATGATCCTGAGATCCCGCTTCCTTGATGCCAGGTGGGCGATGTTTTCTGGTAGTTTTTTTGTTTTTGAAAGTAGTGCTGCTTTAAAAATAGACCTCTTGAGTACTGATGATGACTATATGGAGTCTCAATGGCTACAGTGACTTTAATATTGAAAAATCAATATAGAAATAGAATTTTTAAATGTATCAAAGTGTCAATTTGCTAATTAAAAAAAAATAATGATACATTTCCATATTTTACAAGTGCTTTTCAAGGTTTACCATAAATCAAGAGTCAAAATTGGGCCCCTAGTAGAAAATATCCTGCTACAATGATGCATCTTATTTAACATTTCAGACCTCTTCATCTCACTTTTCTAACATTTAGTGGTAAAATGGCTAAGGGGCTTAAACACCGGTGTGGCTCATATATCGGCGGCACAAAGCTCGTTGGACCACATGAAACTGTTCTAATAAATTCAATAGCGGCTTATAGACCGGTGCGCTCAATAGTCCGGAAAATACGTAATCTATTTTGCAGCAGCACGTTTAAACTCACATATATGAGTGTATAACAGGAGCATGGGATCCCTGGTTAAATATCAACTGCAGTGAAAATGTAGAGAATAATACAATTACAAATGTTTTTTTTACCCCGAATACTCATCACCTGTTTGTGTCTCCTCAGGCGTAAGAGGCGTAACTTCAGCAAACAGGCCACAGAAGTACTGAATGAGTATTTCTACTCCCACCTGTCCAACCCGTATCCCAGTGAAGAAGCCAAAGAGGAACTTGCCAAACAGTGTGGGATCACCATGTCTCAGGTGAGTCACTTGGGGAAATAAAGCAGCAGTGTAAACTCTGAGTGTAGCAGAACAATGCAGTGTGTTTTTTTTAGGCTGTGTAATTAATGTTCTTTGGTCAATAAACAGTTAAGCAGCAGTGTAACTCGGTCAAGCTTACAATGCACAATTGTGTGCTTTTGAATGTGCTACTGATTTAATAATTTAAAACATGTTTATTTAATTTATTTCCATCAGGTCTCCAACTGGTTTGGCAACAAGAGAATCCGCTACAAGAAAAATATTGGCAAGTTCCAAGAGGAGGCCAACCTCTACGCCATGAAGACGGCCTTGGGCGCAAGACAGGGCGACGATTCCCCGCACACTCCAAACTCCACAGGTAGGAGGCTCTCACCATTTATGTGTCATTTCTCACATCGAGGCGGAAAATAAATTGCTGGTAACACCCATGTCAACACCAATAAGCTGTTTTGAAACGTTACTTAAAAGATAATCTATAAAAAGCCAGATAATAGGTAAAAATGCTCATTATTGTTTAGCAGGTGATTAGAGCACAGACTGGTGACACCTCTCTGTCCAGACTGCTGCAACACTGAGGTTTAAAAATCACTTTTCATGTTGATTTAAAGAAAAAAAAACTATTGCAAATGACTGATGGGTTTTCTCTCTTCAGGGTCGGGGTCCTTTTCTCTTTCCGGGTCAGCTGACCTGTTCCTCGGGGTCCCACCAGTGAACGGCGAGCAGTCTGCCTATCAAATGGGAGTGCAGGTACTTTATGAACTCTTCACGCAGATGTCTAAATAATAGGGATGGTTAAACTGTATGTTTTCTGGCAACAAAAGACATGGTGGTGGAAACACAACAATGGCACGGTCTTTCATTGAGACGAACACAGTGAAGTTCATTTAGAGTTTGAATTTGGATACGTCGAGTATGAAAGGGGTTTTTTAATGATAAATCAGGGATACATGTCAGACTTATCTAAGCAGCTTAAATACAAATACATGAAACTGAACCCAGAATTTAAAGTTAGAGAGAGTCCTTTCCACCATAGACTGTTTATGTATGTTTGAATCCAAGAGTTTGGCATTTGGACGTTGCCATGTTGGTTGTGTCGAGCCACAAGTTGACCATATTTGGATATGAATAAAGAAGTGAGGAGACGGGTCTGATCCCTTGAACCTGAGATCACTGCCCAATGTGAATGAGACTTGACTTCAGCTCTGCTCTCATTGGAGACCAGGCTTTTTGATCCAGCTAACCCCGCCCCTAACTCCTCCCCTTCTCTCACACTAATATTTCCTTATGATGACCATCAGACCACTGAGAAGAAGAGTTGACTTTATCGAATGACATCAGAATGACTTGTGGTAGGGTATTTCAGGATTAAAAATGACCATTTTTAATTGAAGTGAATTGGAGCCAGTCTGCAGCTGTCGGGTATATTGTACGTTTTTGCACTTCTACATTAGCCTCATTTTTGAGTCCCACTTGCTTTGTCTATTTTTATATATAGTCTATGCTTTCCACATCCTCCCATCCCTCCTTTGTGTTGGCTGTGGTATATGTCCACTAGAGGGCACCACAGAGCCAAAAGTTTCCTACAATAAACATGGCAGCAGTGGAAGAGGTCATAATAATGTAGCAATCAAAAAGTAACATTGTAAAGATGTTTCAGAATTTCTCACTTCATGGCAGAACTTCTAAAGCTTTATTTTTATTAATGTCTTTGTTGTTGCTGTGCTGGCTTGAACTATTGCTGCATATCTGTTGTGGAGGTTCAGTACGTAGGGTTTGCATCAGACTCTGGCTTAATATTCACAAGATTTATTTTTCAAACTAAAAGAACTGCATCTGTCTTTATTCTGAGAGAAGCACATACAAAAGTTACAAGTTAAATAATAAATACTGTAGTCACTCATACATAAAGGAAACCTAAATAAAGCAGCTGTTGTGCAGGGATGAGGTAAGTGAGGAACAATAGATTAATAGGACAAAATAGGAACCTTTACAACACTGCCCAGATGATTTCTGGTGATAGTGCTCTTGCTGTTTCATCTGACATAAAAAAGGATGAAATGAAGGCTGAGTACAAACTAACAGCACGTTGAGTAGAAATGAGCCTGAGCACAGTGAGCTGGCTACTGTTCATGACACTAACAGCCTGCTGTCATTTCCATAAGTCTGCTGAGTCGTACTTCACACAGATGGGTAATTTTTCTGAGCGTGGTTCATTGTCACCTTAGTGGTCTGAGGGGTTCATACTCAAGATTTTATGAACCATCTTGAGACTATCTCCGTTTCTAGTGCTATGTGGATGAAATTAAAGTTGTTGTGTTTGACATGGACAGTTTACAGAATGGACTAAGTGAGCGTGACATCAGCTGATGGTTTTTGGACTCGCGTTTTGGTTTGAATGTCACCATTTTGGTCATTTGGAGCCAGAAGTGACCATATTTGGATATGATGGGAAGAATGAGGAGGCGGGTCTGACCCCTCAACCCGAGGTCACTGCCCAATACGTATGAGACTCAGCTTCAGTGCTGTGTGTCTGGAGACCAGACCTGTCTATCAAATGAACCCCGCCCCTAACTCCTCCCCTTCCTAATATCTCCTTAATAATAAATGATTTTCAGATGGACCAGATCTCTGAGAAGAAGAGGTGACTTTAACCAGACTGACTTGTGGAAAAAACATTTCATTATTGGAAATGATCATTTTTGAATTGAAGGCAATTGGAGCCAGCGGTGTTTTGGAACCAGCCTCTAGTGGCCATTGGTGGTATTGCACGTTTTTGCACTAATACATTGTCCTCATTTTTAAGTGCCGGTTGCTTTGTCCATTTCTGTATTACAGTCTGTGGTGTTAGCACAAGCTCTGTTATTTTTATTTTGAAGTTATTTTCCAAACATTCATCTGATTGATTTTCTTAAAATATATGTTATTGTCAGATTTTAGAATTGTAGAAATTCTGTTATCTTGATCCAGACCACCAATTTTCTGGTATCATCACCTCTCTGTTTGTGATAGTGGAGCAGAAAATGTGATGTGCTGGTGAATGCCACAGTAACTACCACCATAGTGCTACACAGAAACCTGTAGTTTATTTGTTTTCTTTCTCTTTCGATTTCTCAGGCTAACGGGAACTGGCAGGGTCGAAACTCGCCCCCCTCTGCAACCTCGCCCCACAGCGACCACTCGGAAAACTCTGACTGATGGCCCCGCCCACTGGCACAGAATGACAGCGACGGAAAGATTGACGATGACGACGACGACGATGACAGAAAGAAAGAAGACAGAAAGAATGATATCACACTTCCCACTCAGCTGCAGTTATTTTTATTTTGTATATTGTTTGTTTGGTTTGGTTATTTTAAATGTTTTATTTTTTTTCCTTACCGCTCAGCGTCGGTCATTATTATGTTTGTATGATTAGCTGAGTGCACAGATGGTATGTGTGTGTGTGTGTGTGTGTGGGTTGTGTGTGTGTGTGTTGTGTGCATGCAGGTGTGTTTTATTATTGGGGTTGTAGGGTTTGTTTTCCACTATTTTTGACATGTTACTGAGATGATGTTCGTGGTGGGGACGGGGGAAGGGAGAGGGCGGGACTGCATTATCATTGTTTCTAGCACACAATATCATTATTATTAATATTAATATTATTGCATTTATTATTAGTGCTCCAACTATTTTCCTTTTAACAGCTCAGAAAGAGAGAATGCATTTAGTGAGTGAGAGGGCAATAGAGAAAAATCCAAAGACTCTGTGTGTTTGTTTCTCTTGTTGTTTTGTTTTTGTGTTTTTGTTTTTCTACCGGGCTCATGTGTCCCTGTAAGATGAGTGAGGCGTGCCTGAGTCCATATTAATGGTTTGAATGAGTATATCAACAGTGCTGTCTTTTTTTCTGTACAGTGAAACACCTGTATTCTCTCTACCTCTTTTACAATAAAGACTCTGTATTCACAACCAGCTGCAGTGGTTTGTGCTGAGTCGTGAGGTCACAGTGAAAAGGGAAAGAGTCGAATCACTCCAGCCACTACTTACAATAGTTTTATCTTTTAGTTTTACCAGATTTACAGTACCTGTGGTTAGTGAGTTGTATTTACTTTGGATAATCCACAGGTTTTGTGATCTGTTTTCACTGAAGCTCCCGTATGAGTACAAATTAAAACTGCAGATTAATTGTAAATAATACAATAAAACAACAATACAATTAAAGGCATAACAGTCTATACACAAATATACACAATAATAGAAAGAAACTGATCTGTAACATAAAAAGTATATGGAAAGGTTGATACTAATGTGATGTCAACGATTTGTGGAGTTTGGTATTTGAACCTCGCCATATTGGAACCAGAAGTGACCATATTTGGAAATAAGGGGCGGGATGAGGAAGCAGGTGTGACCATTGAACCCTGAGGTCACTGCCAAATGTGTATGAGACTTCCTCTTCACTCAGCCTAATATCTCCTTAATGATGAAATGGTTTTCAGATGAACCAGATCACTGAGAAGATTTCTTTACTCAGAATGACGATTTCTGAATTGAAGTCAATTGGAGGTGGAGTTTTTTGGAGCCAGCATCTAGTGGCCATTGTAGTTTTGCACTTTTTTGCAATAAGGAAAAGTTTAATTAGGAAATGTAAAAAAAACTGCAGGAAATACACAGGTACACTGAATTAGCTGCAAAATCTTCTATGAAATTTATACAAAGTCATTAAAATATCAAACAGGGCAGGGTCTGCATTAAACTCCTCATCAACAATATTACATTTTATAGTGTAACTGGCTATAACTACTTTAAAAGCTAAGAAATGTGCCGTATAGAAAAAAGAAAAACAACGTACTGTGTGTCATCAAGTTCATATACACCATAAGAATAACTATAAAAACCACAGTATCCATGGACTTTTACAGTACACACTCACTGCTGCAGTAATTAGACCTCCTGACAGGTTGTTCCAGCCACAGACAGAGTTTGATGCTTTGAGAAACTAACTCACCAGAGTCTAAACAAACATTTTGCTCACAAAGAAAGTGAGAGCAGACTCTGAGCTGTGCGTTCACCCCAACACTGAAACCACGGACAGGTGAAGTGAAGTACTTTGATTCACTTCACATATCAGTGATTGGGAGACATGAGAAAACAAGTGAACAGGTTGATTTTACTGAGAGACTGTGACGTCTCCAACGCTGCACATGTTGAGGATTGTTCTTGCTTTGCAGTAAGAAAACCCAGTGAACCAGGGACACTGCCATGGACACATGAGTCCGATGCAGGTACAGAGGCTTCAAGATCTTAAAGGATCTGCAGCTAACGTCTTGGTTCCTGATACCTGATACTACAGCACATCCTCAGAGGTCTGAGTCAGCGTCTTTAGTCCGCAAACCCCATCACAGTTAAAAACACCTCATTCACAAACTAAACTGCTTCACCTCCCGAGTCTTCATTGTGGATGCAATGGTGGGATTTGATGTAGTAGGTATAATTACTCAAGTACTCAAGTATTTTATTCTCATACCCCTTAAAAATACCAGATGGAAATATTCTGTACACTTTTTTTATTTTATTATAAATTCACTGGCAACTTTAGATGCTCAACAAAATGATGATCTATGTACATAAACATCAGTAGTGTCCATAGAGTATGATATTTTGTGATAGAGAAAACTACCCATATAAGATATAAGTAAAACTAAAATGATTGAACATAACATGATCAATGTATTTGGGTAATCATTTGAATTATTTTTCATTCAGTTTTCCTGAATTTAATGATTCTAGCTCCTGAGATTTGATTCTTTCCAACATTACCTTTCAATTATCTGAATATTTCTTGATTTCTTGATTTAATTAACCAGTCAGTTGATGACAAAATAATCAACATATTGATCCATTATGAGAATAATCATATACGCTGCAAAGTAATTCACAGTAAAATGTTGTTGAGACATTAATACGTCAGCATAATAAGTGCATAATGTTTCATAGTCCAGAACTAGTGGTAATATGGTAATTTCATTTCACTAACGAATTGTCTGATTATCCTTGCATACTCCCACTTCCACTTTAAAGGGCTTTACTTGTAATTAAGTATGTTGATTGAGTAGTATTAGTAGATGTATGTAAGTAAAGGATCTAAATACTTCCTCCAGCTCTGGGTGAACATGCTCTGATCAACACGATGAAAGGACATTTTCCCATTTTTGATGCAGATATTTTTCTGGGATAATATCTGTGCAGGCGTAAAAGAAAAAAAAATATTCACATGAATATCAAACACAGTCGAGCCAGCCTCTCTCAAAAGACCTTCAAATATTTAGATGTTTCTTGGTTATGAAGGAAATTAACGGACTATCCAGTTTTACGCACGCAGATTAAACTGATGTTATCGTGTGGAGTTCAACACGGATTATAATTACAATGTGCTCCACTTGTAGCCTAATGTAATTAAAGAATGTTAATTATACTCCAACAAGGAACCTCTGGCGTCTGCGGTCTACAGGTTGAAAAGCTTTGGATATTAAATTAAAAAGCGTGATCGCCGTGCGCCTTTCCCACAGTGGTCCTGCCACATCAAAGGCTTCTCGCGAGCATGAGTCGAACAACTGCGGCGTTAAACGGCGCGCCAGCACGAGACAGCGACCCAAATGGCACGCGTGGTCTATTGTGACACCGAGGTGTGAATGCAAAATGGTCTTTACACCTTCACCCCGCTGACTAACAAATGCACAGGTGTGAGCGAGGAGGTGTCGGCACTCGCCATAAGTGAGCGCACAGTTGATATTAAGAGAAAAAGAAGTAACAAAAGGGGGGAGTGGGTGGGTGTGTGTGGGGGGGGCAATACAAAGCTGGAAAGCACATTTAAAAGTGATGTTGATGAATCACGTCCAGTAAACAGTTTTGATCATGATTTTTTTGGTTTGGTTCCATGGGTCATCTTAAGATGGCACAAGGTTGGGGCAATAATCAACCAATATAAAATAGATTGATACAAGTGTCGACTGATCCAATGACTCGCACCTCAAATGGTACACAAATGGCTCGTGCGCGCTCAGAGGGGCAGCTGTACTCTGAAGGCTCTTTATTATGCCAATGATGTCATTGGAGGACTTTAACCCTAGATTGGAATATGGCTTAAAAATGCGATTAAGGCGCAAAAACATAATCCTTGAATTTAGTCCCGCACAAAATACCATTCAAATATCATTATGAATGTTTGAATTTCCTCCTATTTACTGTCTCTGTTATAGTTTGCAAATGGATTTGTTTATTTTTGTCCGTGTCCTAACCCCACGGTTGTGCTTTGTGTTTGTTGTGCAACAGGCAACATCCAAAATCCCTTCAGAAAAGTTCAAGGGGTGCCACTATTATGATTCTGACAATAATTTAGTCTGTATTATCACAAAGATGCCCAGAGATAGGAAACAGAGTTTTGACAAATAGAGCACGACAGTAGAACAAAGCAAACCTGAACTTAAATGTTATATATTTTTTTTAGGATTGGATTTCAGATTTGGTGTTTGTCATTTTTACGCACGACTTTTACGCACGTACTTGCGCGTAAAGGTCTCGAACTCTTTTACCAGAAACACGTGTTGGCAAAGAAAAAGGCAAGTTGATTGATTTTGATTTTATTATATTTTGTCTACAAAAGTAGGATTTATAAAATAAAAGACTGGGAGACAGGTCAGACTGGAGGAGGAGTTTGTGAGTGAACCGGTGGCTGCACGGGGGGCTGATTCCGGTTGTAAAATGAGGTGGTACAGAGGGAGGAGTCTTGGGGCGGGGGGGCTGACAGGGAGGCGATAAAAAGACGCAACCCGGGACAAGAGCGTCATTACCTGATCAGCTGCAGACTGAGGACGGAGCATTGGCACATCGGCTACTATGAAGCTGTTACAGCAAGCGGACGCAACAGCTGACAGAAAGGTAAAATAAAATGTCATGTTTGGTATGAATTGTTTGTTCAAAGACTATAGCAGCTATTGTAGTATTAAACTATGAACTGAGGATCACATAGTCCACTGATTCTCGTGTCTTTTTTTTCTTCTAGTTGATAAAGTCTCAGGTGGAGAAACGTCGAAGGGAAAGAATGAATCGCAGTCTGGAGCGTCTGAAGACCATGTTGCTGCAGGAGCCACAAGGGGTAACAAAAAAACTTCTCCATTCAGATATTCAGGAAGCAGATGATTGATTTTGTTATTATTTTGAAGTACCAAATGCAAACTGATACCATAAAATACAAGGAGGACAGCACTGATTTAGTGCGGAGGCTGATGGACATGTTGCTGTTTTTGTGCAGGGTGGGGCTCAGCACAGAGTGGAGAAAGCTGAGATCCTGGAGCACACAGTCCTCTTCCTCCAGAACACTGCCAAAGGAGACAGGACAAAAGGCGGGGGAGGAGGTGGAGGCCAGAAACCCTCCTTCCAAGACGGTTTCTCCACCTGCCTGCGGAGAGCTGCTCAGTTCCTGGGACCCGAAGGGAAAGGTTTGTGGCTTGGACCGACGCTGGATGCAACTTTCGCTGCTCGTTTCTCGCGTCGTCCAGACTCTGATTCTGCAGGCGTGCAGAGCAGAAGCTCTCTGCCGCACACAAAATCCATTCTTCAGATGCTGAGGCAGAAGTCCAAGCACAAACTGCAAAGACGAGCCGTCGGGGTGACCGGTTCTGCTCATCCGTACCGACTTCCAGCCCAGCAGAGCTTCCCCAGAGCTCCCCAGCAGCCTCAGAGACAAAGTCAGCTTGTCGTCAGGGCCGAGAGACGAGCGACCAAACAGAGCTCGCCTCAGAGCTTCCCGGTCAGCCACTCGTTGTGGAGACCTTGGCCCTGATCCTCAGGCAGTGACTTCAGAACTATCAATGACCTAACAACTAATCAATATTCACTGGTTCCATTTCTATATTGTTCCTGAAAGAATATTTGCATTCTAGTCTTTTGACAGCTCATCACCTCAGGGCCTGTAAATAATGTAAAAATCTGACTTGTACATGTGCTGTATGTGTGATAGGGTTGACTCACTACTCTTATTTAAAGCTTTTCAATGAGCTCGATCGGTGGGCTGCCGTCCCCTCTGCTGACAGGCACGGGGCCTCTCCCGGACTGGGACCCGTGTGAGCGCCCCAGCTGCTGCTGAGCCGAGGAGCACATGAAGAGGTGAGTAACACGGAGCTGAAGAGATCCCATCCTCGTCCTGCATGTGCTGCTGAAACCTGCTGCTACATCTGCCGACACGATTCAAGAGTGTGATACTGAAGTGGATAATGATTGAGTGTCCATCCGTCACATTTCCAGGTGGGATCTCAGGGGTTTGAGGCTGTGGGAGCCCCACGCAGCCCCTCACATTCACCCGTGAGCCGTGATGCCCGCTGGCATGAGTGACATCTGTGGCTCAGTGTACAATAATAACTTGTATCCTCTCTAATTATATATCTTGTCGATTTTGCACACTAATTTATTCTGGATGTCTCCCTATGGTGAGCCGTACTCTCTTTTTGTAATTAAAAACATTTCATAAAATGAAAACTCCCTGTCCAGTGATTCTTTTTTATAAATCAGATGCAACCTGGGGCCTTTTGTCTGCGGTGACTTTGACAGCTCTTTTTAGTGGAAGTCAGAGGTGTGAAGCTCAGCCTCCCGCTGAGCAACATCCTCCAGGTGTGAAGTCTGCAGCCATGAAGTGAAAGAGCTCGCACTTCAAAGGCATCAAAGATAGCCTTTGTCACACATTATTTACTAAGACTGAAAGACTTGGGGGAAAAAGATAATATAGCCCAGAGCAGTCTGTGGAAAAGACTCAAAAATGGAAATAAAAAAAATCAACATTCAAACTTCATCTTGTGTCATTGCTATAAATCCTGCACAGCTTCCACAAACACATCTTATATTATTAAACATTATCTCTAATTACTATTCAGAATATCACAGAATTAATTTGTTCTGCTTTTCCAACAACAGGAGCATTTAAGTCCCATTAGGCACAGCATCATTCAGAAGTACTAGTTCTGAATAACATATTAATGACCTGCAAACCTCCTCAGTTCATGTTTTCATTGTAATTAGCATGTATCTTGTCACCAGCATCGCCCCCACCTTGCTTCAGAGAGCCATTTGCTTTCCACGCGTGTCTGGTGTCAGGATACAGGAAACAAAACGTGTCTTAACACCACCTGACGCTCTTTGAAGTCAGTCACACCCAGTGGACATTTGTCCTTCACCTGCCATAGTTGTGTAATTATTTATTTTTACCAATGAAACACGAATATTTGTTTGAAATTAACGTAAAAACACGTTTTTTTCCACAAAATTTTGTTGTTGACACGAGGGAAAACGCTGCGTAAAAATTAGGAAAGTGCGTCTTTTTTGTTAAATTGTGTTGAGGGACATTTTTATCTTTCATTACGCAGTGGCATCAATTCTAAGTTTGCTTTAAAGAAATATGTATTTACACTACCGTTCAAAAGTTTGGAGTCACCCTATCAAACCAATGGTTTTCCAATGACAACAATGACCATGTACAGACTGAGGGATCTACCAGCTTGTTCTACCTGCTTTACTCTGATTACATATGTTTCAGACTTGACGGGAAACACTTGTGTCTCTCCCACTGTCAGACACAGGACAGGCAGAGATATGGTTGGGGGACGTTTTGCTGCTTCAGAGACATTTACTCAGTATAACTTGATGTTGTGGTTGCCGTTTGTGTTCATTTGTAGTTTACATATGTTTTGTGAAACTTGTTTTTGGTAAAAATGGTCAAATTGTTTTTTGTAGGGTGACCCCAAACTTTTGAACGGAACTCAAAATATCTGTGGAGATTCTCAGTTATCAAGTTGGCTGAAATAAAAGGACACAACTCTACAAACCTAATGAATATTTCGGACCCCAGGAAGACTCGTTGATGCTATTGGCATCAGCTAATGGGGATCCTTTTTAATAAATAAATAAATTAATTAATTAATTAAATAAAAATTTGTGCGTTTTGTATTCTACTCTGGACATTAGTGACTCACCGATCCCACGGGAGACGGTTCTCAGGCTCTTTCTCGTGGGAAAACTAGAGAGAAACACTTATTCGCCCTTTTATTATCTGTTGGAGTTGGTACATCATTAAAAGAAGTGTGCGTGTGTGTGTGTGTGTGTGTGTGTGTGTGTGTGTGTGTGTGTGTGTGTGGAAGGGGGGCGTACTGTGGGCTTTCAGGTGCTGGTTCACACACACACACACACACACACACACACACACACACACACACACACACACACACACACACACACAC
>OOFC01014315.1:0-18997 GCA_900323345.1 Pseudochromis fuscus
CAAGATAACACAGGAACAGAAGAAAAAAAAAATCATACCCTCTATTAAATTCATGGGATTTTGTTTTCAGAATAATCTTTTCATCGCTCATAAACAATTCAACAAATAGTTTATATTTCTGCATCACTAAAGTAAATGGTCTTTAGCTTCTCCTTTGATTCATGGTGAACAATAGAGCTGTATTCTGTTTGACATTGTGTAATTAAAAGCTCAGAAAAATGCCCCTCTTCAAAAAACAGATGAAGATTTTGTTTGAAGATTGGGCTTTTACAGCTCAACGTAAACCACCATCATAAATAAGAAACACTGCGGTTGATGACACACATGAGACACATATTCAAGCCACAAAGCAACTGGAGCTATTTCTTTCCCTGGATCCACAAATGAGTGAATCATCAAGTTATACGGTGAGAGCAGCCCCCTACAACTGCTTATTCATAAAGAAATAGGTTAAGCCTTGATGTTTAAATCACAGGCAGAGTGTAAATCTCCTAAAATCCTTTCATGCTTGTTAAGACAAAAGGGTCTTGTTTGGGAACATGTATTTGAGATCATAGTTTGCAATGGCAGCAGCTACATTTGAATCAGTATAAGGTACAATTGCGTAAGAGATCGATGGCAGACATTAGAGAAAGAAGTGAGGATTTTACTTTAAAGTTTGTCCCCCCTTAAGAGCTCTGCAGATGCACAAGTTAGTTTAAAATGAGAGAGTGATTTAGTGCTTGGGTCCCTGGGGATGGAAACTGTCTGGACACAGTGTGCATTCAATAGTAGATCAATATCTCTGCAATATCAGGCAGACCCAAGCTGGCTCCCTCCTCCCACCATCTAAAGAACAAACAACATGAAATGAAATTTTATTTGATGTTGCTCCACGGGCAAATGATTGAAGGTTGCATTGGGCTAAAGAACATTTGTTAGGAAAAGAAAACTTAAATTTGTCACTAGTGTCTAATGACTTACTGTATTTACAGGCACTGCGGTGGACAGCACAGATGTGTTTATCACAGATGTGCTACCACGTCTAAGTTCAGGTCTGTTGCTGTTCAGCCTGATCACAATATGCTGCTTTGTTATTGTAAATCTGTGCAGTGAAGGCCAGGAGGCAA
This sequence comes from Pseudochromis fuscus, assembly GCA_900323345.1. Lineage (NCBI taxonomy): Eukaryota > Metazoa > Chordata > Actinopteri > Pseudochromidae > Pseudochromis > Pseudochromis fuscus. The sequence continues at coordinate 1,110 of OOFC01014315.1, forward strand.
AGGGGAGTTTTACTGCCTCACGAAAATTGAACAAACAGGCTTTCTTTCCCCTTTCAAACTGTCACACAGGGAAATTATTATCCCTGACATGCAGCAGTAAAGAACTGATACTTAAGCAGTGATGAATCCAGTATGTTACAGCTGAGGCTACCAGTCTGGCTCATGACTGCTTATAGGAATAGGAGGAAGAGAAAATTGGATCCTGCTTGAAACCCTGGCTGCTCACTGGATACTTGATGAAAGCCATTTCCTCAGAAATTTATATTAATGCCCCCAAAGACTGTATGAAGATGAGGGAAAGATATGTAGCACGGGCTTGAAATGATTCACAGACTGCAACTGCCACTTGCAAGATAAGAGGTTTTTCTATTTCACTTCTCCTTAGGATATATTCCTGTAACAAACAAAGGCGCAGAGAAAAAAGAGAAATCATGTAGTTGATTCGAGGAAATAAGTGAAATGTCAAGGACTCCACTTCATTGCCAGAAAGGACTTCTCAAAACTCTTCTTGCTGAATGAGCTTTTTGTGAATAGGCTGCAGCATTTACCCACCATCCCATGCAAACAAGTTGTCCAAGTACCACATTGTTTCAAAAGACCTTGTGACACACAAAAAAGCGGGCAATGTCTTGGACACACATGCTATCCCAGACTCTTTCACGCCCAGGCTAAACGTTTAGCCACCCTGGCTAATTAACTGCTGTGAAAGAGTGTGCATCAAAGGGAGGCGGTTTTTGGAGTCTCTCTGACCAACCCTCAGGTCCAGAGGTCAGCCCTCTCCAAGACAGAAGTTAGGACGTCCTGGCCCCGGACCTCAGGACGCTAACCCTTAACCCCTGCTGGAGCATATCAAAGCTCCGGCAGCAGAGGGTTGCACAGACGTCCCCCAACAATAACAGGAGGACATCAAAGACCTAGTTGGAAAAAGACGTGAGGAAAAAAAAAATAAAAGCGAGCCAATATCAAATTCCCTCTTATTCTGCAGATATTCCAAAAGATGAATATAATTAATCTCTCCAAGTTGTCATGGGTCTAAAGGGCCCTTGCTGTGCTGCAGCCTCCTTGGGGCACTTGAGGAGAATTATGTGATTAAACAGACCTGTGAATTCTGGACACAGGCGGAGAGAAGAAAGCTTCAGTCCTCTTCATAATGCCCCTAATGAAGTGGCTGGTGGCTCCGTCATCCCTGGCTGGGCCTTGTGCAGCCTGTTCACAATCTGTCTAATGACAGAGCGGGGGCTGCAGAGCGCACCAGTGCTTCCCAATGAGCCACAAAGGGAGATCACAGGCTCCATTGTGGCTAGGCACAGGAGCTTAGCACTCATCAGACCCAATAAACCTGTCTCTAGTCAGGCTAGGACACACCCCTCCGCCGCCGGCCAAGAGCCCCACACAGCACACTCCTTCAGTCGTCAGTCGTGCAGTCTGTCATTATGACATCAGAGTGTCATGGCCTTATCACCCGCTGAAATACAACTTACACTCCTTCTCACTCGTGTTTATATTTACATGTTGACATTGGAGTAACAGGCCTTTTTTTCTCTCTTGGCCGCTGCCGTTGTGTGTACTGTAGTCCAGATAATGTATGGGTATGTATCTGCATACACTGGGTGTTTAGTTGCCTGCCCTTTTGCCTCCATTTTAAACAGGGCCGCTCCTCTTGGCCTGTGCTGCCTCCTGGAGCTCCTGCCAAACGTATGCAAATGAGCATGTCCACAATGGTGCCCACAGCTGCACGCAGTCAGCCAAAGACAGAGGACAAGGCGGCCATCCCTTTCATCCATAACCCCTGATCCCCTCTCAGTGACACGTCATGTTCACCCCAACACTGTTCCCCGCCAAAGCACTATGTCGCCTCCCAGCCCAGATACCCACTCCCTACAGCTTTTCTCTATACACACAGATGAGCCTTTGGCCTGGTTCTCAGGAGCGTTGGACGGAGGGTCCAGAATCTGCTCAGACATTCTGCGTCGTGAATCACATACCTCCACCCTGTCAATGGCTCTTGAACCTTTGTTAGGCCAAAGTGAAAAAGGAAATGTGGGGAAAAGTAAACAACTTGTGTCTTTTTTTTCTCCACCCTTTTTTGAACAGGCTTTCCTCTGTGGTCATTATTTGGGCTAAAATTACTGTGCAGAGCGGACAAGGACAGAGGGAGGGAGGGAGTAGGGAGGAGGAGGAGGAGGGTTATCCAAAAAGAGTGGGGGTAAAGAACCTGATTGCTTTAATCTCAGTGCTCGCGGCGCACCCCTTTTCATAAAGCTCTTTGGCCGTGTGATTCAGACCCAGGCCCCAGTGTTCTGCGCCCCGCTATTGTTCTCACATGAAAATCAATTCCCTTGAAGACCCTCCTTAATCCCGTTTTTGGCGTCAACAATGGCCACTTGTGCACGGCCCTGATAGACTAAGAGCTGGGATGATGCGGCTGTCTGCTCTGATTCCAGCCCATTCAGGTAATGGCGGCCCACATCACTTTGTAGTGCCAAGTGCAGGACTCGACAGGAAGACGTTTGCGATCATAATTTCCTGCAGAGCAGAGGCCCAGGCACCCTACACACCCACAAGACTTTTAATTAGGGCAGACAACCACAGAGATTAGAGATCAGCCTGTAACAATGACTGTCCCTTTGAACGGGCCTCAGCCTCTGTCCCTCCTGAGCCCATATGGAGAGCATAGTGCCATGATCACGCTAATAACAATCACGTCAGCAACAGCACACAGCAGTGGTCTCCACACTGGACCACATGTTCTGTAGGTCCGCTCAGCTTTCTGTGTATGCAAATGTGTGTACTGGAAATAATAGTGATGCTGGCAGTCAGATTCAAACTTGGTACAACTAAACTTTCTTCTGGATAAAAGTGTTAAGGAAAATATAGTTTAATTTTGTTTTTATATGATTTTTTATTTTATTTTTTTTTCTTTTAAGGAGGATCAAAGTTTCGTCTGAGCCGTCTTAAGGGCAACCCGGAATAGCTTCCTGCAGGAGTGTGTTTATAATTCTGTTTTTGGTTTCAGGTAGACTTTCAGATGCTCAGCCGTCTGTTCGTGTCTTCAAGACAAAAACAGTCATGTCTTGGCCTGTCAGGTACTGGTTTTCAACAAGTTCTGATGTCCGTTCATCTTTTTTATTGGATTCTTACATCAAAACAGTGCGGTTTCCATGATTGCTGGACTCCCGATATCAGCTTTGATGCAGCCTTCCTCTAACTCTCCAAAGACAAACAGGAAAGGCAGCAGAGACCAGCATCACAGCAACAATCCCCCTTAATTACAGTCAGAGCTATATCTAAAAATCCTGATGAGGGATACAAAGGCCTAAGTCTACAGAAGAGATTTCATTACTCGTTCTTCTACTTACCTTTTCTGTGTTTGGTAAAGAAAAGGAACAAAGGAGGAACCCTACTGATTGAAAACTAGCAGAACAGTGAAACAACAGGACACAACTGATCGCTCATGCATGGCTGGGATTAGGATAAAAGTAGAAAGAGCATGGAGAAGAAAGCACACAACAAAAGAAACAGGGGACTGACAAACTTTTTTCTTTTTCTTTTGTGGTGAAAAGGATGGAATGAAAGGTCTGGTCATATGAAAAGATAGAGAGAGAGAACGATTACCAAACAGAGGCGGTCCTTTTCAGCCTCTGTACGCCTCCATTCTCGTTCCTTTTAACCAGCTACATGAAAGATGAAGCCCAGGTCTCTGGTGACCAATATGACACAAACACCAGATAAAAATGAATTGTTTATCATGATATTAGTATTAATTCATTCATTATTTGTTTAAAGGCAACTTGGTTGCGTGCCAGCCATCTTCAATGTGAATTTCTAAGAGCACAAGAATGGAACATTGTGATTCCCATTGACCAACTGGCTTGTGAAAGTTGTTCATTACACACTAACTAACAAGACAGCAGTCTTTTCAGCCCCTGCCTCCGCTAAGTGGAGATCATCCAACAATACTTTGAGTGCCTCCCCTGCCTTTGGACTCAGTTCAAATTGTATTCTATTCGTTATTTATCTCCCTCAACAAAAAAGGAGGGGAAGGCAAGTGATTAGAATTTCTGTCTTTGACTTCTCCTCATTTAAGGGGCATTTGTGAATGTGGGGAGGTGATGGCTACGCCTCTATTTCGGCCGGCTCGTTTTAAGTGGTGCACCACTAGTCCTCCCTCAGCTTGGACCGAGGGTGAGTGGGGGGACATAGTTAACTTGTCTGGAGGTGAATGAGGTCACAGTGTGAGGGTGAAGTGAAGCACGGGCTTCCTAGATAGGGCTTGAAGAATTTACAGCTATTGTGTAGATATGAGTAACTCCCAACTCAAAAGCCCAAAGTTAGTGCTTCATCCAGCCAAAGGTTTGATAAAATACTTTTTACTAACTTCAGCTTCTCACTTTTTTTAAAGAGGGTTTATTGTACAATGCAACTGACAGATTAAAATTTTATCATCAGAAACTGTTAATGCTTAAGACTAAGTGTAAAAGTAATAACAATAGCTGGAATTTCTTTCTGAGATTTTCTTAACATTGGAGTGGTAACCCACTCACTCCACTTAATCACAAACTGTGCTTGCACATTTGACAAAGGTGACAAAATACAGAAATGACCACAAGTCATTGTTACTGCGCCACAAAGAGAAAGCTCATCTTTTATTTGTCAGACAAGTTATACATGAACAAAGTGATTCAAAACTAAATACATTTTGTTTGCCTAAAACTTATTTACAAAAGTTATATTAGCACAAGGTACAGATAAAAATCAACTGAATGTAATCATGGGACTTCTGAAACAAGCAATTACTGTAAAATGAATAAAAAGAAATTCAGTTTGTTTTTTGAGCTGGATCTGGGGACAAGAGACGAGGACCCCAAACAGGTTTAAATGACATTTTTAGTATCACAATAAGTTAAAATAATATGACTTCAGTGTGAGAGACATGTTTTTAACCCACTTTTTTTTTTTATTTAAACGATTTGATTATGGTTATTTCTAAGGTTATTTTGGGCCCAGCTAGCTGTGTAAAGTCCAAATCTTGTATCCATTTACAGATAAATGTTGGATCAGGATAATGGCAAAAACTGTAACAACAACTAGAAATGTCCTTTAATTTTGTCACTGTGCCATGTGAGCATTGATGGATGTGGACTAAGGCAATAACAATAACAGAACTAAAACTCAGTTTGATAGATATTGTGTGCAGCACCACACCAGTGAGTCTCCAGAGTGCATAGAAATCCCCCAAATACAGCTCAGCATAAATGAAAGAGGTGAGTTTGTAAGTGGCTGCTGAAAGAGAAAACAGTGCATCTCACTGGCCAGCTGTGCATGCAGCAGTGTGAGAGCTGTGTGTGGTTTGTACCTACAAATAATATCTACAGGTTCACACTCAGACATTCACAAACACAAACATTTTCTATGTGAAATCATTTTTGTTGGCTTGTCAATACCTGCCGATTTTTTTTTTTTAATTTCCATGTAAAAGTATTGATCCACTCTGTGTGCTCTTGTTGATATAATATCTGATTGTATGGACTATGACAAATTGAAGTATTGCTCAGAAAAAACATTTAGTTTTGCAGAGGATGGCTTAACAAATAATTATTAATGCTTGTGGTCAAACCTAAAGATACAGTAACCAAGAGAAACAGACGTGCAGGACAAGCCTCTGCAGACCCTCAGTCAGCGGCACAGACATTGTTGCATGTTATTCATATGTTTGCTTAAGTGTCCTTTCTCTTTAGAGGAAGTTCTCTCTATTATCCTGAAATATAAACCACACATGTCGCCAAAGTGGCTTTTTGGAAAACAATGGTGTCTGTGCTCGAATGCAAACGTCTACGGGGGAGTTTTCTGCGCCACCCCCGATTCTCTCGCGTCTTGTCGATGGCTCGTCTAATCGGCGTGACTGACTGACCTTTAGGCCAGTCCCCTTCTGGGATTTACAGCTTTCACTGGCCTGACCTTTGCCTCCAAACACTCCTACAGACACTCCCATCACATGAATTCAGCCCCGAAGCCGGACAAGAGCTGCTGCTGGCCGATGTGTAGGCTGCTACCGCTACCTCAGCATGTCAAAACCTCCGTAGGTGGTATGATTCAGTCAGTGGTTCATTAACCCCCACCTCCAACCACCCCATCTACCCCCCACCTGCATAAAGAAAGTTTCCCCTTTGGCCTGGAGCAAGGTAGACCTGCTTAAAGCTCGGCCTAATGACGTGTGCCATGGTAGAAGAGGCTAAATGCCACCACCACATGTGGGGATGATTACAGGAAGTGGTGCAGAGTTGCAGGGGACCCTGGGACTTTGGGGGTGGATGTGGGGCGACTCAGTTGGGGCACAGAGGCAGTGAATTCCCAGAGGCCATTGTATGGGGCAACTCAGCAAAAGCCCCATCCTGGCCAGGTCACGCAAATTTAGGACCCAATTAAACGTAGGTCTGATGGGGGTAGTGCTCTCTTTATTCTTTAATTAAACAACCCTCGGCCTTTGTCTCAGCAGATTTAGAACAAAAACAAACAAACAAAAAAAATGAATCTGTGCTCTTCATTGAATTGTAAGTAAACGCAGGAGTGGGACGACACTGGAGTTTCGGGTCTTTTGAATGAAACCCGCCGGGCTCAGTCTCAGGTCGAACCTCTTATTCTTCAGCCCTCCTCGGCATAACCCTCCCATTCTCAGACACACAGTAGCTAAAGTAATACAGCATTTCCTCTTTGGGAGGCAGTTAATCACCCCTGAGCAAACATGTGTACTGGAGCGTGAAGGCACCATTTCTCGCACACTTCATAATGAACCTTGTTTTACTCCACTGCTCCTCCCTGCTACACTGGCCAGCAACGCCAGAGCACAGATGGAGTCTCCATGATTGCCTGCAATCAGTGGCAGAAGAAAAAAAAAATGGCCAGAGTGAGATCATGATAAAATGATAAGAGTAACAGGTTTGCTCTTTGCCCAGCAAACTGTTTCAACAGGCTGGAGGAGCGTCTATGTCAGCTTTTATTTAGACTCTCGCCAGAGTGAAGCTCATTCTTCCCACTTCTCTGTCTGTAAGACTTCAAAGGTCACAAGTTATTATTTATTGCCTTGTTCGGCTGTGGCTAATGAAATCCCCAATGCCTTAATAAAGCAAGTTGGTAACCTCCTACCCAATGAAGTGGTCTTTTCTCTCTTTTCTCACAGACAAACAAAAACAAAACAACAAAGAGAGGCGGTACATAAAGGAGCTTCGGTCAGATGGGTCACATGCTGTCCATTGAGTCTCTGGTCCATCAAGACCATTCAGCGGGCTCTATAAAACCGGCAGGCTGCTTAAATACCTGACAGTAAGAAAAGAAACAAAAACAAAGAGAAAGAGGGGGAACAACAGATAAAATAAATAAGACAGCCCCTGTGACTGATGTCTATAGATGGTGCCGGAGAGTCACTGACAATTCAAGAAATGTGGCTCTGGCCACAAAAGGCGGCTGGAAAATACTGAAGGAGCTTGCTGGGCACATTTTTTAGGCCTTTCCCACTTGGACCCCCTTTTGAGTCTTTGTGCTCCGGGCCCATGAGAAAAGTCAATCACAGACACTTGGTTGTAGATTCTTGGTTTTCCTCTCCTCCTGGCAGTTAGCTCCACAGTATTAAGCCAAAGCCAAGATACTGTTATGTTTACATAACTAATTAAAGATGGGGATCTCTATTCCAGCAAAACAACAATTAAAGGAAATAGTAGAAATACAGTGCTTTTCCTGTCATACCCTGATTAAGATGTTACTCATATTTTAGCCTGAAAATATGGCAACATCAAAAGATGAGTGGAGAAGAAAGATAAATACTGGGCAGTCATTAAAATCCATATTTATGCAGCCCAATTTTCCTTGTGAGGGAATTCAATGTGTTGGTTAGTTGGCGCCATTTGATCTGTGCTGAGAAAAGAGATGTCTGAACCTCCGGGGCTTGTGATCCCAGGCTAATGCATGGGCAAAAACAGTCAATTATATTGTAAATTATGGAGAGAGGGGCGTCAAAATGTTTGAACAGCGCAGATTTTTTTTTTTTTATAGGTTGGAAAAAGTCTCGGGAACATGAAACAAAAATGTGAAAATAAACAGGTTGGATCAGTGAGCATTCGGAGAATCAGATTTATCAACAGTGACATTTAATTACAGCGAGGTAATCACACAGTTTGTGCAACAGTGCAGCTCTGCTCAAGCAGACAAACAACAATAAAACAACGTGACCTTAAAATACCTATTAAACCTCACACACACCGCACAACAATGACACGGGGATTCTGTTAGAAACTATAAAGAGCAAAGTTTATATCAATGTCTATACAATCGGCTTCAATGTGAGTCTCTTTCTGTCACACAGAATAGGCTAAACAGTAAGATGTTGTTTAGATCTTTTATTTCCCAATTCCAGACGAGTAAATCCACCGTAGCACCGACTCCCTTTTTCTTTAATAGAGCCCCAGAAGAATTCAAACCTTTCCACAACTCTGAGCAAAGATTTCCGAGCCAGCAAAAATAACAGTAGTAGCAAAGTTTATTCTTTATTTGAATGGGAAGTGTTTTCATGTTCAAGCCAAGGAATAAGTGTATAATTTCCCCAATGGCCTATTTTCTGCTAGTGTTAGCTGTAAATCAGATTGTATGTCCCCTTGGGTTGTGTGGAGAGCGTTTGTGTGTCAGGCTGCTCCGTCCATGTTAGCGACCTCATGGTAATTTTCGACCACACAGACATCCTGTAAATAATTATCAGTGCGATGCTGCTCGTGCTGTTGCACAGTTTGTACACACTTTGGATCAGCTCAGACTGACCTGCTAATCCGGAGCAAGGCAGCAGTGCAGTTTTATCACTCTACTGTGAGACATAAATCCTAATTTTTTTTTTCTTTGCTTTTATCTGCAGATGATTCAATTATGTTGCTGAAAATAGGTTTCAAATGTAAATGTGTCAATCAAGCTCAGCAGAATTAAAGAGTGGCAGCAATGTCATGTCAAGGAAAGACAACCAGGTCTGATTATATTGAATAAAGATGCATTACTGAATAAAAAAAACAAGGAACATGCAGTAGAAAAAAGCAAGACACACAACAGTATGATGAAAGAGCAGACTGCACAACAACCTATTCTGTGAAGATTAGCTATAGTAATTAGGTATAATAATGCACACACCTACACTGAGCTATTCTGATTCCCTCATTTGGGTGCACTTCACATGTGCTTTTCAAAATTGAAATTCCACTTTGCCACTGTGACCAGTGGGCAAAAACTAAATACCAGTTAATTCTCTGCTTGAGATAGCATATAGATGAGTAATCATCTGTCATAATCTCAGCAATGTTTTCCAGTAATGGAATAGATATTATGTTATTTCTTGCATGATGAGATGTGGTCGGCTCTCCCTTTGATCTTGTGCACTCACCAGGAAGAAACAGATTAAAAGGTTCATGAAATCAAGGATAATCTTGAATTGGTTTTTAGTGGGGCGCAAAAAGAAAAAGGGAAAAAAAAGCATTTCTTTATGTAAAAACATCAGGAGAAGGTGCACATGGCAGAAATACCAACATGTGTCTCACACTCATATAACTCGGTGTATTTCTGATGTCCTCATTTGAAATGCAGTGCCAGCCAGCCCAGTGCAGGTTTATTAAGGGATCACATGTAACCTGAAAATCCACACTTTTAGGTTATGCTTTTACATGTGCTCAGAGATCACAGTCTATAAAATAATAAGCATGTCTTTGGTCATATTGCTGTGTGGTCAGAGGAAAGATGAGGGCTCCTTTTAGTGCAGGGCTAAATTCAGGGGGGCGGCTATTTGAAGTGTGCACAGAGAGCTGGGTTTGATTGGATAAATCTAGGGCTTCACAGAGGAGCTGCCCCTGGTACAGGAGGAGGAGAGTAGATATATATTTTTTTCCTGTGGCATTTTTCCCCATACAAGAAAAAAAAAAAGATGGGCACTGGAGCTAGGCTGGAACGTGATCATAGGCCAGCACCAGACCAGAGAGCTCCCCATTAAGGTTTTGGGTTATAAACAGCATCTGTTTCAAATGGGGCTAAGACTAGAGGAGCACTCATTCCCTCTTTCTCTCTGCCTGTACCACAGATCTGGCACAAACCATGAAGTCTCTCTTCTCTCCCCTCGCTTCTCCCATCTCATCTCATTGCGTCTCTATTCTCCCTCCTCTTTAGAGTTTTATATGCCTCCTGCTCATTATGGTCCTTTTCTTTTAAAGAAAAGGATTTATTTAGTACAAAAAAAGCTCAGCACAGCATAGGCGTGCATACTGGGTTGAGTTTGGTGCCATAAGTTCAGTGGTAGAAGTGACAATATAAACCACAAAATCACCAGTTTTCTTAAATGGTTTCCGTAACCTTGCCCTTATTATCCCAGTAAGCACCGAATAAGAGGAATACATTTGTTTCAGGCACGAATGGAAATGAAATGAGGCCCATAGAGGGAAATGGTGCTCACAGGTTCTTTTCAAATCTTAGGTAAATAGCCTGATATTATTATTACTATTACTATTATTGTCTTAAACTGAACCACAGTCTGCCAGCTGAGGCCTCTCCTCTTACAGGGACTCTCTGAGAGGCTGTGTGTTGCCCTCTGCTGGACGAGATATAAAACTGTTTGTGCCACTGCTGCGAGATTTTACCTCATAAGCAGATTGCTTCGGTTAATTAGTGGACTCCAGTATAGACACAAATCTTTTTTTTTTTTTTTTTTAATCCATCATCAATGTTTTATTTATTGTTTTATACTTATTTAAATTGCATGTGGGTTAAAGGATTATTTACAAACAGATGCATGTACCACTCAGTTTAAAAAAAAAACTGCATTGTTGTGTTGAGCAGCTTCCATCCATCCTGAGACATTATGAAGATTGACACAGTCCCAAGTATTTTCTGCTCAGAGTAAACAGGAACTGTGTTATATTTACACCGAGACCTCACTAATCCTTCCTCTCCAGACTGGTATCATTAGGGATGAGCATGAAAGTGTTCCTGGCAAGTTGTCTCTTCAAATGACAGCTATTAGGTTGCTGCATCTTGTTTTTCTCCAACACCAATGGACATGTGAGTCCTTCTATAGAAAATATATGAACCATTGCTGTTATTCAGACCCATTCACAGAGAAAAAAGATTTCTCACTTCATTTGAATCTGACATGCCTTTGTTAGTAAGTGATAAGGCGACTGATTTCAAGTTGAAAGGCTGGAGAGAGGGTGGAGGTTGGTCTTTGTTCGCAGCTTGCTGAGTGTGTGTGCACAGCTCTAAGCTGCACCTATTTGAACGCTATGTATTAAAGTTTATAGCAGATTGAGGCCCCTGGAGTGAGAGAGGGAGAAGAGAGAAATAAAAAAGTCACTGCTTTGCCTATTCAGAAATGACATGACACAAACTTCCTGCTTTGTTCTTTGCTTTTTACGATGTGACAGCTCAGCTGCAATAAGGAATTTGTATGAGTACGTATGTACACTCAGCCACTCCGTTTCTGACATCCATGTCAAAATAAGCCCTTGCAAACATATTTTTACCCATTCAATTTTCTTTAAATCAGGCAGAAGAGAGAAAAGTGTAGCTTGTCAGGTGGCCCGCTCCATGATTTAAAGGACTCTCTGACGAGACAGGTCTACTACAGTTTAATGGATTGACCATGATGCTTGGCACGAAAGGTTGAGTAAGGACTGGCTTACACTATCATAGGACACTGTCTGGACTGAGACTGCTCAACAGATGGTCACCTGGATTAATGGAGTCAATTAATTCATCCCATTATGTAATTAAGGATGGAGTCTGATGAGCAGAGAGGGCCAGGCTTGCCTTCCTAAGATGTTAAGCATCTGATTTAATTCCTAAAAAAAGCAAACTGGGAGATCCAAACTTGATTTTTCCCTCACACTGTCACTATGTGTCATCCAGGCAAACTCTCCTCATGTCCTAATGTGTCTCAAACATGCTCAAAAAGTAGACCAGAAGTCATGGGTGTGAGCTCTGTGTGCCTTGGATTACACTCGCCAAACTCTAGATCTTCTATTGTTGTTGTTGTTGTTGTTGTTTTGTTGTTGTTGTTTTTACTCAGCCACAGGACACTATACAGAAACATGTTGTTGCAGTAATTATTTTTGCAAAGAATGATAAATTAAAACTATAAAATAAACTCTTTATTATGTTGCAGTTTATTCAGTCCGTTGCTTTAAATCCCGAACAGTAAATATTAAAAACAAAGATAAAAAAGGATCAATCTTCATGTCTTGTGCAGTGACCGCTGTGTGTCCACTAGAGGGCGCTCCAGTGTAACCGTACCAGCTACTATTCAACCCTCTGATCTGCTCCCATGCATGCATTGACAGGTGGAGTGGATCTGAGGTGAAAACAGTGTTTTGAGGGCACAGCTGATGAAATGTTGGATCAGAGCGAGAAAGGGATGACATGAAAGTGTTGACATCTCACTGTTCACTCTCTGCCTTCCTTCCTTGCGATCTGTGAGCACATCCATTACATCTGGATTCAGACAGAATTAAGTAGTCTTCATCATGTGGCTTCCTGTGTTATTGCAAAGGCTTTTTCATGCATGTGCTTCTCTGCTTGTTCTTTGCCATTTGCCTTATTGTATAATAGATTCGATATTTACTCATCTGGCGAGGGTTTATGGTAAGTATCAGTGCTGAAATAGTCTCTGAATTATGTAAATGATTGATCTTGTCAGGATCAATGCAGCTGATCTTAGGCTGTCACAGTTTACCTCATGTTTCAATTATAAACCGTACTTCTGCTCTGATGAAAGCTCCTTTACAACATGTGTTCAGAAATGCAGGATGAAAGCAGAAAAAAAAACACAACGCACTTACCAAGAGCATGAAAGAATCTAATTAAGCTTTATGTCACTTTTAACAGTTCATTTCACACAGAACAAAATGTTTTCAAAGCAAAAACATACACTGTACCAAGTGGTTTGTGTTTAATCCTGCAATTTATATTAGGCCATCTTACAAAAGTGACATTGTGTTAATTTGGCTGAAGGGGCAAAGATACAAAATAGCAGGAAACCTCTTAAAGAGGGACTTTGGCGAGACATCTCCCAGTAGGGGGCATGGTCAGTGGGGGGTATGTCCGGCTGGAGACCTCCTGTGAGCTCGGGGGTCACACACACACACACACACAGACACACACAGACACACACACACAGATACACGCTTTTTGTAATCTCAGCTACTCCTATTAATTGCCACTGTGTAATCTCCCAAGGTTTTCACACATATCAAGAGCTGGCCCTGTGCTCATTTAATTTAATGTAGGTTAGTAAGAGAGGATAAGAGGCCGGACAGTTAAGCTGATCTTTCTCGCTCCCACTACCCCTTCCTCAGCATCTCATTGAAACCCCAGCCCAGTCAGTCTAAGACATGACTAATCTCAGTACTAACTCCTAGTCTAGCCTGCTTGCAAACTGTTAAATGTCTAAAAAAAAACAATGCTGCATCTGAATCCACTGACCTTTTCATTCTGTTTGCCCTAAACAGTGGCCATTTGGGACCCGGCTGGATTACACTGCCTAGTTTATGGGTCTGCGGAGCCTCAAGGTCTGAGTGATGCAGAATAATAACCCGGACGGACCTCAGTGTGGCCGGCAGGGTGTGTCTCACTGCCCTTCACTGGACTGCATGTGCTACATCAAAGAGCCTTGCTGTTGTTATCCCAGAGCTATCTAGCACAGAGTTTAGCTGTCACTGGGGAGCATGGGAAAATAAGGTTAGTGCAGCACACTGTAGAGGTGAGAGGAGAGGAGAACAAATCTACCTATTTTTAGCTTACACTATTCAAAGTCAGGCTGTGAGGCACTGTAATTAAACACTTCAAACTTCACTTGGTACTTAACATTCCTGAAATAGAAACCTCAACACGGCTTGAAAGCTTTTACCCAGTCTAAGTGGAGCAGTTGAAAGACAAACCTGTCTCACTGTTTGTTTTGATCCCACTGAGATATGACAGTTGTAAGAAGTGTATATGTCTTTCAGGGGCGAACTCCATCTTAATCCACGTCTTACGAAGCAAATATCATCTCCAGGTGGGATAAGATGATAAAAGATATTATAATATTATAATATAGTAGATATTGGTGCTTAGCTACATTTCTATACCTTAAAGGTAAGACACACACTTCTCGGTTTTTCTGGGTTTTTTTTTCTGTACCCATCCCATTTGGTTGACATTTGAAAGGCTGTTTGAACAAAAACCATTTCCTTGTTTTTTTCAACAGATGGCAGCATTGTACATAAAATGTAACCCAGCAAAGCAGGACAAATTTCAGCGAGGTGTCACTGAGGGCAGTAATTAATTCAATTTCTTTCCTTGATGTATTTATATCCACAACATTTTTGTTGTCTTCAGGCACTTTTTTTTGTGATAACAGATAATTTTTAATGCTCGGTTGACAATGACAGAAAGGAAGTGAGTGTGTTTTGACATGAGTCTCATGGGACTGTTACAACGGGCACCTCTGTACCCTCGTCATCCGCCTGCAATAATAACTTCCTGATGAAGGACTACAAATAGACACGCTGAAACTTTTATTTAAATATATATCAAGTGTTTTTGAAGAAGTGCAGATGTGTTTAAGGTCCTCTGCTGCTGCAAAAACAATAATAAATGAGTTGGTAGTGGTTGTAGGTCTTACATACATGTTTCCTGTTGGAGAGATAAAGTTTGAACTTTCAGCTTGAAGCCTTGAAGCTATTTAGTCCCAAAGAACATTGAGTTGCTCTAGCGTCTTATCACACAGGGCTGGTTAATGACATTCAGTGTGAAATGGATCAGCCTGATAGGCCCTAACTCTACAGGGAGCATTTCCACTAGTGAGGGCTAACCTCTAGAGCCACTTTGTGATAGAACTAATACAAGCTGTGGCTGACTGTCTGTGGACTCTTAATGCACCAAAAAGGAAATGGGAGGGGGGCAAGCAACATCAAGACGCTGGTGCAAAAATGAGACAATCTGATTGGACTGAGGAGGAGGAGGATGGTGCAGGAGATGTGAGGCTGCTAAGAGAAACATGACCCCAGGGCATTTTCCCACTGCTTAAAGGGACCTGTGTAAAGTAAGATTAGCTAGACCACAGGGGGCATTAACACTGGAGTCTCTGGCGTCAGTAGCTGATTGACCAGGGTTAAGTCTAGAGAGCATCACAAGGCAAGACATTTTGTAATAGTTCAGCTCCTCAGTGGCTTTCTGTTTCTTCTGGGTTGATTATTAATGAGTGAAATTATTTTGGGATCCTTGAAAATGAAACAAAAATGAATGGTTCATCACCCTGGTACTTGTTAGCTCTTCTAGGGAGGTTATGTTTTCTCATTGGTACCTAAGGAACTTTGTCACATCTTAATAGATTTTCATTGAAATCTACACACGTGCGAGATGATGGTGTCTACAGTCTGAGACAGTTTGGTGGAGATTACACATGGATCGTGCCTCAGTGCTGCTTTGTGTTCTCCGAGTGCTCTTCAGTGGATTTTGGTCTTCCAGAAGTAACTGTATGATTGTTGCTGCATGTCGTACTGATCTCAATGAGGGCTCTTTAAGTCTTTTGTAGACATATCACGAGCCACTTGGAAATAAAAGTTAGTGAAAGTTCTGCTTTCATGTGCACGCCAACATTAATGTGCACATCTGCGTGCACATCTCCTGTTGCTGGGATTCCTTCCTTCCACCATCTAACTGCAACCGACAAGACTTTCAGCATCCCCTGCTTGTACACTTTTTTCATTTCTCCTGTGTCGCTATTCATTTGATCCTGGAGGAAGATGAAAAGTACCGTAGTATCAAGCACACTCCCCCCTGAAAGCTTCCCACCACGGTCAGTCAGAGGGTTGTACCGCATCACATTCAAACATACATTTTTCCACACAGTCCTTAGAGGACTCTGATGCTCTACCCTCGCTCACAGAAAGACAGCACTGTTTCACTCCTGCTTCACTCTCAGTACAAGTTGTCTTGATATATTTGTCTTGGCCGACCTGATCTATTAAACATCCATGCTGTTCAGCTCAGACTGGACTCTTATTATAGAGCTGTTAATGACAAGAGCTTCATCCGAATATGACATATACCCCCCAGTCTCCTCACCTCTCCTCACACCCGCAACCTCTGAAATATTTCTAATTTATCCAAATGACCAACCTCATTTAGACGGTGTAGGCTGCTCGCGATAGCTCACGGAGGCTTTCAGGTTTATAAAAGAGATCTCTATCCACAGCCTGACATCCAACGCTGTCAGCCTCCACAGACCAGGCATGCTGTGATTACATAACCAGAATCTGAATATGGGAGAGAAGACAGGAAGGAACAGACATACTGTACTGATGATAATTATCTAGCACTCCATCCCAGCACTGTAACACCCTCTGATAATACTGGCTGGTACAATAGATCTGAGACACAAACTTCAAATTTAGATTTCTTTAGACTCTTTGAAAAGGTGGCTTGATATGATCTCTTTTGAAGGTGACAGTTATACTAAAACAGTCTGTGCCGGTGTAAAGTAGCATATTCTGCAGCACCTGTAATGTCTTTTTTAATAATAGCCTAGTATCTAATTATGGCCATTGTGTAATCAGACTGCACTATCAGATAATAATTAATACGCAGGTCATAAAATAGGTAGATAATTCAAATTATATTATAATAAAATGAGCAGTCTTTATTTGTGTGAGACTAATATTCACATTGTTATAATTTAATAAAGCCAAGCTTAACTTGAGATGTGACCTTACCATCAAAGAAGAACAAGCATCTTGATGAGTGTATCCTGAGCCCAGTCATGTGTATTTAAAACTCCCCAAAACCATTGGGGCTGTATTGATTTCCTGGCCTGAGTTTTGTAATTTCTAGGAGGAACAGTGGTGGATTTTTGTTTACTCTATTGATTGATGGCAATAACTTTCCCATCCAGCTCTGCCACCTGCCATCTGGCAGAAGTGAAATGAGCATGTGATGCTGTTGTGGGAGAGAATTTCTCTTTTGTTATTTGTGAAAATGCCAAACATTTAGACTGTGTAAACAAATGTAAATACAAGCTACCTGACAAAGTCATTTTCCATACCCTAACAGACAGAAGATAAACTGTGCGTCTTTAGGCTTTTACACCACGTTTATGACACATTGGCCCCTCCAGGAGTTGTGTTTACAGGCCTAACTGCATCGTATTATTATGTTACGTCGTCCCAGGAGAGGCGAGGTCGGGGTTAAGTGCTGTCAAAGGTTAGGTTAGGGTTACGGCCACGGATGACAGGACTGGGGTCGTAAATCACATGAAGGAAGCAGTGAGACAGAGGGAAAGTGAATATCAATCTGTGTGGAAGGAAGTCAGGCATTTTATGTCTCCTCTGATACAAGTAAAACTCATGACCAAAGGCTTATCGGTGCTACAACAGCTTAGTGGCCAGATGGAGGGAGGAAAAAAGAGGTTGTGGCCTCTGATGTGTCACTGAGGAGCGACAACACCGACACAGACCCCTGCTCCATCCCCTGTGGAACTTAAAAGGCCTCTACAGCGCCATTAATCTGCACCCGTAAAGCTGTAACTACAATAGGTTTTCTCTGGTGAAGAGCGGTCCCCTGATTAAAGTTAACAATTAAGTTAAGTCAAAGACATCCCACTGGAAGTGCACGATGATAATTTACAAATAAACTGAATGTAATGTTTGTAGAAATGCAATATAAACCACACATTTTGTATACGTCTGTGAATGTGCTCACACATGCTGGCGGTTGCAGTAGCGGTGAATCACAGTGTTTGTGTAGTCGCTGCTCTACTACAGTGGTCACTTGTAACCATTGGCAACCTTGTTATAAATAAAATTCCTTTGCTGTACGAGGGAAAATCAGGTAAAAATATA